>VDFB02000008.1:110029287-110102679 GCA_007258455.2 Sequoia sempervirens | reverse complement strand
GAATGTCAAGGAGTGTGTAAATTAAGTTTATATGTTGATCTTTCTAGGTTTTTGATTAAAATATGCCTTGGGATGCACAATATAGGGTCATAGGGGCCTATTAGTGATGATGTAAAGGTCATAAATGCAAGGGGGCCCAAAATCCAAGGAGAAAGTTTAAATAAATACACTTTACAACACTAAATTAAGGCAAAATTGGGTCTATTTAGCTTATAAGTTCCCTAAATCCCATGTGAATGTGTAAAACACATTACAACACTAGATTAGGTCCACTTTAGTTTACAAGCCTCCCAGAGTTAATGTGAAAGTGTAAATAAATACAGTTTACAACATTAAATTAGGGAAAAGTTAAGTTAATTTAGCTTAAAAAGGGCCCAAGACCTAATGTGGATGTGTAAAACACCTCATAACACTAGATCAATGTGATATCAAGTATAATTTATCATTAATTATTCCCATAACAATTGTGAAAATGTACACATGACAACATTTCTCAACACTACACAAATAACAATTTTTTTATTGATCTAGAGTTGGAATTGTTATATTTGTGGACCTGGCCTCTACAATACAAAGACAAGATGGCACAAAGGTTCTTAGGAGGAGCCTAAAATTGATAGATATTTCTTCCTTCACTATAAATGTGATTTTGTGGGGAAGAACAAATCAAAAGGAATGTGTAGAACTTTAGGAAATGTGCCATACACAAAAATCAATTATATATGCAAATAAAAATGGTTATGTTATAGATTATAATGGTAAGGTGCTGAGCACTCTAGTAACTACCCAATTGTTTATTAACCCTAAAATCAAAGAAACAACTCAACTACAATCTTGGTTTGCACATAATGGGAATGATGTTCTCATATCCACAATAAACCTTCTAGATGTGCCTCTACTTCTTACATCAAAGTTAATTTTCAATATCCAAGAAGAGTCTTCAGATATAAAAAGACCCCTCCAGTGTATTGTAAAAGCAACAATAGTATTTACCAAATCAATTTCATTGTGTTATCCAACTTTCCCTATTGAGACTAAGGGAAACCAATGTAAGAAAAGAGATGTACAAAATGATGATGGAAAATGGTATTGTTCAAAGTGTAAAGCTACATTTGAAGATTGTAATCATAGATATGTTCTTCAAATTAAGCTTCAATATTACACAAGTACTATATGGGAAATTACTTTTGAAGAAGCAACAACTAAACTCATTGGCATGCCTACAAAAGAATTATACATATTGCAGTTCAATCAAGATGTTCAGGGAAATAGTGAAGAGGTTATTCAAAATGCACTATTCAAACAATTTCTCTTAACCCTATCAAGTAGAAATAAAATTTATAGTAATTAGTCACAATTGAAATCAATGATCACAAAATTTGGTACAATTCATTTCACAAATGAAAGAAATTTTTGGTTAAATCAAATTACTGATTTATGCAATGTTGGTGAAAAGTAAACTTTCAAATGAATGCAATTGTCCTTTACTAGTTGTTTTCCCTACTTTTTCTATTATTTTTTGCATAGATCTTACTATATAATTGAGACTTTTCCTTCTATAGGGTTTTAGGATCCCTTCAAAACTTGTTTTAAAAATTTACTATAGATAAAAAAATACATGCACATCCACCTTTTACAAGTGGAAAATGCACACTTTAACATATTTCTTTCACACATATATGTTTTCAATATTATCTTATTCATCTAGCATATAATTCAAACAAAATAACATTTGTAAATTTCACATTTTTATGGCTTATCAATATACAAAGTTTATCGAATTATATTTATTTTATTTTATTTGCATTCTAGATGATGGAATCCAATAATGATATAGAAATACAATCAACCAAGAGTAAAACCACATACCTAAAATATTGTAAGAGAAGCCACTTGTATTATACTCATCATAGAGAAAAAATAAGTGTTTGTTGTAGCATGCAGTAGACACAATGCTTACTAGAACCATTATATCAATCAATCCCCGACCACACACATGTTTCTACAATTTTCCAAAATCAACAAAAACACATTCCCACTTAATTAATGACTTCATATCTAGCACACAGAAATAAAAAAAAATATGAAACACATCTTCCTAAACAAATGACACAAAACCTAGATTCAAATAACAACATGGACATGAGCTAGTCTACCAACTTTATAGAGGCATCTAAGAAATTTCAAAAAATAACAGATGCATTGGAAAACTTAAAAACATGTACTATATCTAGGGAACGCTAGCCAGGTATGCATCTTTGTTCATCAAACAACAATCGTACATGTAGAATATGTAGTTCTAAGAAAGGAATACATTGATTATCCACAACTAACAATATGGATCCATGTGAAAAACCAAAAGTTTTGCAAATTATCATTCAAGTAGAAGAGATGCTCATTGCATGTGTAAATCCAATATTGTAAGTTACCCATGCTCACATGGTGGACAATACAAATATAGTGGTAACACAATTAGCTTCCCACAATATATCACAAAAACAACAAAATCTTTTCCACATAAAATCAAAGACTTGGATTTATTAATAGTTCGAAGAAATAATACACATGAGAAGCAATATGATTGCTATGCATTAGTATAAGTCATCTTCAAAATGTACTAGCCTACAAAATACAATATGACCCATACTACAAGGATGTTGAAATCAATGTTGATGCATTATCTCTACTCCACGATTCTACTCCAAACATTTCAAAAATGCTTCATACAATTCAAAGTGAAATTGAAGAACCCATATCAAAAAACATTGAAGTTGATAATAGTCAAGATGATCTAGAAAGTGGACATGAATATTCAACATCATTTACATGGTAATCCTACCAAATAAACATCATGAGTTACAAATCATTAAAGAATCTTTACAAATAGAAGATGAGAATTCAATACCATCATTAATTGGCCCCAAATGAGTTCTACCCCTATAAATGAGTACATTATTGAGGGCCTTTTTGACATGGAATTTCCCACACTTTTTACAATTGGAAATGCACCGCCCATGCAACATCAAGCTAGGGATGTGCCATTGCATGAATATGCCTTAAATCTTATGTGATATCATGAAAATAGATTTGGGTGTGTGAAGGATCATGATGGGCCAAAAAGTGGCGATATGATGGGTGTGTAGGGTATGTGGCTGACAACCTTTTTTTACCCAAAATTGATGAAACCAAAAGTATTTTTAAAGGAGATTCTTAGCTTTCCACCAGTATAAATTATGCTTTACTTAGAATTTAATAAATTATTATTATTTATTTTCTATTTGAATTACAACTAAATTCCTAATTGATAGGATGATTGAAAAAAATCTATAGCTTTCAAACGGTATCACATTTTTTGAATCTGAAACATGTGTCACATTTTATGCTTTGCATATTATAGGATTAAAAAAAGGATGAATTTCATGAAGTTTTGACAAGCTAAGGTGGTCAGACATACTTGTTTTTAAATTTGTTAAAAGTTGTAATAAAAAAATCATAATTAATTATTTACTTGGAAAAAAATTACAAAAAATTACGCATCACATTCGAACATGAGTCATCTACTTATATCTAAAATTTTATAAAAAAATATTATCATTTTATTGTGGTTAGGGTGGTCAAACAAACACATAATTATTTTTTCCTTGAAATTTAAGTACTATTGCATTGAAATTTCAAATTTTCACCAAAAATATATATTTTTTAAATAAACCCAGTAGTTTAGAAACTACATTCAGTTCGCTATAGATTCTATTCTTACATATTTTTGAAATAATATAGATAACTCATTCAAATTTTTATGTCAAGTTTCATAACTTTGATTTTTGTATATTTTTCACCACTTAAGGGCCTATTATTTCCATGATGATCCTATACATACCCATTTGGCTAACATCCACGATTTAGATACTTCCTTCCAAATCTTATGATGAGGTATCATACCCAAGAACTTGCATTGATATTCATCAAAATAACTTAGGTTTACTATAATATACCTACCACTATTGAACACCTTTTTGCCCACCTACATCAACTACTAGATAAACTATAATTGGTTGAAGAACTAATGCATTTTTTCTCTTCCTTACGAGGGACATGAGCATATTGGAACAAGTGTCATAGTGATTTAACAAACATGATCAACCAAATAGGTTGCCCAAATTTTCTCTTCACATTGAGTGCAATAGATACTAAGTGGCCTACATTACACAAGCCTTTTGCAATACGTGTTACATTTACATTGGTCTCCAAAAAAGATTGTATGAATAATGTGATTAGAAACCCACACATCACTTCCCTGTATCTACATCAACGATTCCCAATATTTCATGAAGAGGTCATTGAGAAGCTCTTACATTCAACAAATTATTAGTATAGGTATGAATTGCAACATCAAGGCTTTGCACATGTACATGGATTCCTATGGCTAGAAAATGCATCAAACATGGATACACTTGATTTTTAAAATAGCATGCAAGTGGATAGGGCAAAGGAATTATTTGATAACTATGTCACTACCTGGAACCCTCGCTCTAGATCTAAAATGAGCAATTTCATACATATAAATCCAATGGACTATCTATGACTACTAAACACATCTGAAATAATCTCTACTGATCCCCACATTGATTATGAAGAGTTAGTTAATCATGTACAAAGATGCATTAAATGCATAGAACGCACATGCCTACACAAAAAAGGGACATGTGTAGAATTTAGATACAAAGCTCCATGCAAAGAATGGATAAAGCCCACTCTATCATGTGATGAAACAAGGAAAAAATCTTATGAACCGGCCTAAAATGATGACAGGTTAAACATTCAAAACCCAAATATGCTCTCAATATGTAGAGCTAATATAGATTGCCAACCTGTCATCTCATGACTTCTTGTTCTCACGTACATTTCCAAGTATTCATCTAAAGCTAAAATAAAATTAGAGATTTGTTTCAATATGTTGGAAAGAATATGTTGAAATGAAATATTAGAAGACCAAGCTTTGAAAGGATATCAAAATTTCATGGCAGAGATTATTACTTAATGAATATAGGAGCCCAAGAAACATGGCATATGTTACAAAAATTACCTCTCATGATTTGTAATAGAAATTTTGTATTGCTAAATGTAGGTGAAAAAGTGTTCCACAGTGGTGCCTAAAAATAATAAATGATGGTAGTGAGATACAATCTAACTACATACAATCCTACATGCATCACCCATGTTGCCTAGAAATGGTATCACTAATTGAATCAGCAAGGTCCTTCACATATGTTGCTTCTCACAAAGGATGCAAATAGTTGAATAGAAAAGAAAAAGAAACAGTGCAATTATTTCCAAGTTTCTATACCATTTCAAAAGAAGACTCTCAAAATTTGGAAATATTTTGTTGGAGTGAGTTACTTCTGTATAAACAATTTTGACAAATCAACAAATATATAGGCCTTATAAAAGAAGAAATCATCAATAATTGGAAGTAAATGTATACACAAAAATACAATGCATGGGATGTTAGTCATAGTGAATAATCTTAAGAGGTTCTTGAATCTAGGACAACAGTTTTGATGAAGATGTGGATCAATAAGAAACACTAAAAATGAATTTGTAGTGTAGTAAAATGCATACCCTTGCATTTTCACACTTGTTTGGGCTGACCTTGCTTTATTTATCCTCATTTATGTCTTTTTATGGCTAATCCCAACATTCTCCAATGCATAAATGATAATTTGATGATTTTGTCTAAGCGCTCCTCATTTTTTTGTTAAGAATAAAATGATACCTAGGGCGTCTTTATCCCCCAAAGGTCTTGGGACCCTAATTTTGAGACATCTTAAATAGGTCCCTTTTTGGTGTATGTGCCCCAAGTTTCACGCCTTGGGACTAAGACTCCACCTAGGGTGCCTTAGACTTCCTCGGCTTATTTTTAGGATTGAATTTCAAATTCTTGAAAGATTTAACCTCCTTTAATTAATGAATTCATATGTCATCTTGGTGTGGTGTAATTTGAGGATATTAAGCGTATATAAGTACAAATACAATGTTCCTTCACTAATTTTTCTCATAACAAGACAATAAGCAATCTAAGCATCCAAGCATTCAAGAATTCAAGAGCAATTCATCAAGCATTTGGAGCCATCATCAAGATTCAAGCATCATATCAAAGATCTTCTTGCATCATGTGTGTTGTTGTGCTAACATTTGTGATGTAGGTTTTTGATTCAAACAAGCAATTCAAATCCATATCTATCAAGCTTTCCTTTGATTCAAGATCCATATCCATTGCAGTCATTTCACACAAGTTTATAGACTTTACAACAAGGGTTTGGTGAGTTGTAACATTGCATATTGTCCCTTCATCATTTCCCTTCATTACTTCATTTCATTTCAAGGTTGAGTTTCCAACAAGGGGTTTGAAGAAGGAAAACCCCCATTCACTAACAATCAACAAGTTTTTCTCCAATTGCATGTTTATGATTGCAGATCTAGGTTGAAGAATTGAAGATCATTTGAAGTGCAAAGTTGCATATCAAAGTTTCCATCTTCATGGAAACTCACCTATAAGTTGAATCCAAATGTTTCAAACCCTAAGATCATAGAAGAAGGAAGAGCACACATCAAGCCTCAAGACCACATTTGGAGATTCCTAAAATTCCAAACAAGACTAAGTCACCACCTAGGGCATCTTAGTCCTCCTAAGGATACTTTTCAAAAATTATTTCAAATCTAGTTTTGACATTCAAAGATTCTACATCTACCCCGAAAAACAACAATGGGATTAAGACAATAGTAAGGGTGTCTTTTTTCTCCCTAGTACTTTTTGACAACTTGTTTGCATTTCCAAAATCCTCATTGAATTTCTAGACTTCCTAGGTACACACATCCTAACTCCCTATTGCATAATTTCATCACTTGCATCTCTCATTTAGCTTGCATAACTAGGTTTTGTGAGTTGAATGCTTGTTTGTCTTTTCCAAGCATTTTCTTGGTGGTGAACCCCTCAGATAAAATAACCCTCTCCTAGGTCCCCCTCATTGAGAATCGACTCACCTTGTGAGGTTGATAGTCAATCCAATTAGGACTCCTAGGACATTATTGAATGATTGTGGGAAAAGAGTGGTACCAATCACCCCCTTTTCCCATTGTTAATTTTAGTGAACCCGACCTTATTGAGAATTTGTTTTATGATTTGGAGTCCATTAAAGTTCTATATCTAGATTGCATTCATTCTTGCATTGCATCTTGTATTAGTGAAATTGCATCTAGGGTTTCTTATATTTGCATTACTGAAAGTGCATATAGGTTTCATTTTTGCTTTCTTGCATCATCTCATCTCATTCAAAAATTGAAAAGTACATTGTTCATCATCTTAATCGCATTGTTATTGTATTCAAAATTGAAAAAAAAAATTGCATTCAATTGCTTGTCAGTAGTTACTTTTTCTTACATTCATTCGCACATTTTTCTGTTTTCAAACATTAGTATCCTAAATAGGAAATCCGTAAACACTATAGACAATCTAGAATTAGTTTTTTTTTTTTGAGAAAAACCTCTTCTAGGAATAAAATTCTCTTCCTGGGATCTTAGTCCCTCTCAAGATTTCTCACTCAGAATCCTCTCTTTGCTCTTTGCTACCTATTTCAGTCCTAGAACTTCAAAATCTCACCAATAGGACAAAGATGCCCTTACTGGCATCTTAGTACCTATTGACTTTTACTTTCAAGTTTTTAGGATCTGAAATTGCTTTGCTATGCTTTTGTTGGCTGCCATCATTTTTTTGTTTCAGTTTGTAAAATTGTTATTATCTCAATTTCTTTCATTTCAAGTGTAATTGCAAGCCTAAGTTATTGTGTTCATTGCACTTTCTTTGTTTTATCCCTTGTATGAGTTGTATTACTTGGTGTCTTATTGCTAATACTATGGTTAGACAAAGTGCAAGACTCATGGCATCCCACAATAAAACACTCATTATGGATCATGGGTTATCAAGCTCTGTTACTTCTAGTGTTGGTATTAGTTCACTAGGTATGGACCATAACTTTGATACCTCTTTTGCTATGCCTACCTTACCTACAAGTGCTATGTCAAATGTTTAAACAATGGTTGATCATATCCCTCAAGTAAACATAATGAAAATTCATGAAGAGCTAGCCCATTTACAAGATAGTGTGAGTACTAAAAACATTTCCAACACTATTATACCTACCATAGATAGTATTCACCACATGATGGAAAGCGATGAAGGATTAGAAGTTCTACATAACATATCTCACATCTTTGGAAAAAATATTCCTTCCACCACTAATGGTTCTCAAGCTTCAAACAATGTGCAAATCCAAAGAGGAAATCAAACTCCTCCCTCTTCAACCATAACCTCCATTCCAATCTATACCAATCCTCAAGTGACCACAATGATGCAACAAACTAGCAATATCCTTCCTACCTTGAATAGTTCCACTAGTGCTCCTTAAACCTATGTGGCATCTAATCTTATATCTCCTCCCGTAAGCAACCCATTCGCTGGTCCTTCCAACACATACACACCACAACCATATTCACTTACATTGCAAACTACAAGTAATGATCCTATCATTAACCACCATTTATAAATATTTTCATCTATTCAACGTTAAGTTTCCACCATAAATAAAAATCAAAATGGTCCACCTTCATACCATGTCAAAAGCAACCCACTATCCTTGGAGATATTGAGAACTCTGGTGCCACGAGGTATAGAGATCCCTAGATTTGAGAAATATGGAGGAAAGGGAGATCTTTCTAATCATGTTAATGCCTTTACTACTTTGTGTAGTGACTTTACACTCGAGGATAAACTTTTGGAAAAACCTTTTCCCTGATCCTTGAAAGACATTGCCTTGGACTGGTTTTCTACATTATTGAATAACCCAATTCATTCATTCAATAAACTTGTTGAGGCCTTTATTAATCATTTCCAAGTGTATATAGTTCCTAAAATGACATTAGATGATATGATGAGATGTAAGAAAAATGAGAGTGAAAAAGTCTATGACTTTATTTCATGCTACCAATCGCTTTATTCCCAAATTAGTGTGAAAATTCTCGATTCCCACCTTCAAAAGATGTTCATAGAAAATTTACAAGTAAAATAAGAGACAAGATCACCATGGTGAAATTTCCTTCCTTTATGCATTTATGCACTACCCTTTGAGATTATCAAAATTTTGTAGGTAGTAGTGAACTAAAAACCACCTCTACCTATCCTGAAAATTTTGAATCCTCAAACCAGAATACCTACCAGCCTTTCAGAAGACAAAATAAAAGTTTCCTTCAACTAAATTCCACCTCTCAACCTACCCAACTAGTTGATACCCAAGTAGCTACTATAAAGAAGAGTAATCCTTATATCTTTGGGGATCTGCAAGGACAAGTTACACCCTTACCTGACACACTTCACAACATTACGAATAAACTATTAAACAAAAAAATTCTTATCTTACCCCCCATTCGACCCCTTGACCCTAGCAAACCGCTACCTTCAGGCTTTAGACACAATACCTATTGTGCTTATCACCAACAAAAAGGACATGATATGGAACATTGTAAGCATCTTAAACATCTTGTACAAGACCTTATTGATTCTAATAATATCCAAATTGGAGGTGTGAATGACAAAGGAAATAAGTTAGTAGATCCTTCCAACCAAAACTTACAAATATTTTCCAATCCCATGCCCAACCATAATATTTCATTTGTCAAGGCTAGTGAAACTAAGCCCGATGTGATGAATGTTGGCACGGATGATAAGAATATGAGCAACAACAAACAAATTCCTATGGATGATGATGAAAAAATTCCTATGGATACTAATGACCAAAGTCCTATTAATACAATGATAGGGGTGATTGACATCGAGCCTCATAAATAGAAAACCATAATGCCCATTGACATTACTTTCTCTTCAAAAGAAACATAAAAACATGCACCTGATGGTCCTCTTTACATAGCCAACATAATCAATAATAGGCCCACTCTTGGGATTTTAATTGATCCCATCTATGGAGAGAATGTGATCATAGAAGAACTCTTATATGTGCATGAAATTACTCAAGATAGATATGATAAACCTAAAGCATGGATTAAATGCATGATGGTTTTTATCAGGCTACGATGGGCTTGATCACACTCCATTTACAAGTAGGACTGAAGAAATTAAATGTATCATTCTCTATCATATCTAATTCAGACCAATTTCATGTGAAGTTAGGCTACACGTGGCTTCACTCCATGAATGTGGTCCCATTTGTTGTCCATAAGTGCTTAAAGTTTCCAATCAGCAATGAAATATTCACTGTGAATCATAGTGGCTCTAGACCTCTATCTTCCCATGGAATTTTTTCCTTAGATTATTTTAGGTCGTAGCCCATGGAACCTATAATACCCCATGAAGACTTCCATTTCCTATCCTATGAAAATTTCAAAGAAAAATGCATAGCTAGATTATCCCTTGAGAATTTTCCTCCACCCATGATTGAACCTCCACCCCTTGAAGAAAACAATAGTGATCCTAAAGCACTTCCAACAAACCAAGATCCATCCATGAAAAATTCCTTGCCTATTTCCTATAAAAGGCCAAGAGAAAATGAAACAAGTCCTCATCTGTATCCTAAGAAAATCTATAAAGCCAAATAGAAAGTGGTTGAAAAACCTTCCATGGTTTCTTCTATTGTTCCTTCACAAGGAGAAAAGGAGCCTATAGTTGACAAACCCACTCCTACATAAACACAACTTGAAAACCATAATAAAAGAAATAGAAATACTAGAGAGCATATGTGTATACATTGTGATATTGGTCAAAATATGAATGAAGAGAATAACATTGAAAATCAAAATCCAAACTTGATAGAAACAATAAACAATGAGCCTCCTCCCTTACCAGAGTCGATAGATCCTATGTCTCCAACACAACAAAGACCAGCACCTTCTATGGATATTATCATTTGTCCTCATATGATGATGAGGAAATAGTTAAAATTGATGATGAAGTGCATAATGAGTTAATTTTTTTAGTTCTCCTCTTCCATGAGCTTAAACAATAATAACCGTGATAATCCTCCTAAACCAAGTGATGCACCACATGTTGAACCTGGTGATTCTCCTAGTATAGTACTTGATGTCCCTCTCACTAGTGATTTGTACATTCTAGATTTACTAAATAAAACTGGGATGCGGATGAACTACTAGATGGTTGACTTGCATGTGCTTTACTAGTCTTTTTTCATTTCTTTTTACTTTATTTTTTCTTTTTATTGCGTGTGTGTAATGTGATCCCCCGTAATGTTTTTTTGTTGTTTATCTCTCTATGTGCATTCCTTTATTTGTATCTTCATTCTTCTATATGTTGTAAACTTTTCACCTCTTTCATTTGCTTTTCTTTTCATTTTTATCTTGTTTTTTCCTTTTGGGGATGACGCAAGGCATCGAGACACCCTATGTCTCTTCCATGTTGACCCAAAAGATCTTTCATTATCTTTTCTTTTCTTTTCATTTTTTTCTTGTGTTTTCCTTTTGGGGATGACTCAATGTGTTGAGACACCTTATGTCTCTTCCATGTTGACCCAAAATATTTTTATTATCTTTTCTTTTCTTTCCATTTTTGTCTTTTGTTTTCCTTTTTTTGATGATGCAAGGCATAGAGACACTCTATGTCTCTTCCATGTTGACCCAAAAGGTTTTTTCATTATTTTTGCTCTCTTTGTGTCATTCTTCTAGTTCTATGTGTATTTGGGGAATGATGATAATTCTAAGCTCTCTAATACTATTGCAACAAAGACAGATGTTGACCCTGAATCCATAGATCCCTCATGTGTTTCTGGGGGCAACCTTCTTTTCCATTTCATTTTTGTTAACTTTATAGCAATTGCTCACAGCACGGTGTTAGCAATTCCTTTAAAGTGGGGGAATACATTCACATTATTTTGGCATCATTTCATTTGCATTTTTCATGTTCCTTGATGTGATTTTCTTATTTCATGCAATGTGTGTTTCCTCTTTCTAGTGACATTGGGAGTAATGTCCTTCAAGAGCGTGATCTATCTTAGTGGTGATGTGATGCACTACATTCCCTAAGTTGTAAATTTTGTATCCATTGATTGGTCCTCTCTTGGAGACATTAGAACGATGTCCCCCTAGATTAAGACCTCACGTGAACTAAACAAAATCCCTTTGAACATCTCTCTTTCTTGTTGTGTTGCATTTTTGTACCTTATTAAAGTCATGGAGGTATAACTTTTATATGGTTCCTTGGGGCTCACTTAGTGGACAACTAGCTTCTCTAGGCCTTGTGAGCATGCATTTTCTCTTTGTACCCTATTAAATTCATGGAGGTATGGGTTTGATATGGTCCCTTGGGGCTCACCTAGTGAACAACTAGCTTCACTAGCCCTTGTGAGCATGCATTTTTGTGCTTATCGTATTCATGGGGGTATTACTTTGGTATGGACCTCTTGGGGCTCACCTAGTGGACAACTAGCTTCACTAGCCCTTGTGAGCATGTGTTTTGTTTGCATAGTGGAAAGTGCATTCCACCTGTATTTACCTTTTCGGAAAAACAACCTAGACCCTGTCCACTGCATTGGACAGCCAGTCAAAGCTTAATCTGTTGCATTTTTCCTTTTTCTTTTTCCTTTTTCCTTTTTCCTTTTTTGTATTTGATGGTGTATGTTTGTGATCAATTTATGGCTTCATATATCATCTGAAAGCGTATTCTTTTGTGCCTATCTTGGTTTTCCATAGGATCTTGATCCTAGGGGCTTGGCCACCCTCTTGGCTATTTTCATCCTATCTTACCAACATTTGTACATTAGAACCCCTCTTGATTGTGTGTTTGGCTACTTTAGTGTGAGTTTGAAGCAAGTTCAACCTCTCACTAAAGTGGGGGCTAAATGTAGTGTAGTAAAATGCATACCCTACAATTTTCACACGTGTTTGGGCCTACCTTGATTTATTTATCCTCATTCATTTCTTTATTGGTCCTATTTTGCATCTACAAGCCAGGCTATGAATTATATCTTTTTCTGGCTAATCCCAACATTCTCATGTAGCATAGAAAAATGGATCTCTGGACATTTTCACACTTGATATGGGAATAGTTAATGATAAATTAAAATTAATGTTGCCTTCATCTAGTGTTGTGAGGTGTTTTACACATCCACATTAGGTCTTGGGCTTGTTTTAAGCTAAATTAATTTAAATTTTCCCTAATTCAATGTTGTAAAATGTATTTAATTGTATTCTCGCATTAATCTAGAAGGCTTATAAATTAAACCAGGCCTTAATCTAGTGTTGTAATGTGTTTTACACATTCTTGTGTTTTTCTAGGCTATGTGGACCTCAATTTTATGTTTTAGAGTGTATTTAACCACACTTTCACATTCAAATTTGTGTCCCTAGCCCTAATCACCCTTTATATCATCATTAATAGGCCCCTATGATTATATTGTGCATCCCAAGGTATATTTTGATCAAAATCCCAACTAGAACAACATATGAACTCAATTTATGCATTCCTTGACATTTTAGCTAGCAAGAAAGCCCCTCTGGGAACCATTCGCCATTTTGGGCCAATCAGTCCCATCCAGGTGGGACTCATTCCCTAGGATGGTGAATGAGCCATTTGGGCTATTTTTCAAGGCATGAGTGAAAAAAATTGGGTTTTAAGTTTAATTTTCTTTAATGTCGGCCTTAGGGGTCAAATTTATAGTCATTTAGGTGGATTTCCTATATAAACAAGCTTCTAAATCATTGTTTCATCCATACATTCATATTGTCAAGTCAAGTAACCATTAGTTGGCATTTTAAGTCTTCACAAGGTCATCAAGATAGCATCCAAGATCATTTATAAGGCATTCAAGGGTAGATTCTTCATCCATTATTGTATTAATTCAAGATCCATCATCATGGAAAGTTTCTAATTGCATTATTTCATGTTCATGCTTCATTATTTTATTTCATCATTTTGGTTTAATTACCTAAAAGGGGTTTGACCAAGGCAAACCCCTATCCCCTAACAATCAACATTTTCTCTCTTTGTGCGATTGCAGATCTAGGAACTTTGAAGGCTTGGAGATCATGAATATTCAATTTCAAACTTGTTGGAGTTATCTCCCTATTGGAAAGGTCAAAATATTCACAAAAAGTCACTTATAGTCCCAAAAATCAAGGTTTCGGATTTGGACACCTAGAGGAACAGAAAGAGCAAATCGAGAGCTACAGATTCCACTTCTGACTTTCTAGAAAAGTCAAGGTGGACTCATATGCCAAGAGTGGCGAATGAGTCCCACTGTACCTTTTTTCAAATATTTTTGTGGATTTGGATACCCATTTGGCTAAAACAGGCTCCAATGCAGTTTTCTAGAATTAGGATTGATTCCCCTAGAGTGGAAAATGAGTCCCACCTGGCTTATAAAACAACATTTCCATAATTTTAGAGTTGTTTCAAGTCTTCAATACATTTTTAGGTGCACACTTTCTATTTCATAGCTTTATGTTTTGCTTTATTTGTATTTCTAACTCACTTTCTAGGCCTTTTTGCATATCACACTATGTTTTCAAACATCTTACATTTTTCAAGTTTACACTTGGTGATGAACCCTCATTTAGTGTTATCCTTCCCTGAAAACTCTCCCTTTGTTATATTTCAATATCCTTTAGATGAAAATCTCAAGGTTTTTTTCTTCAGTGAAAGATTGAAAATAACCTCTCTCCTTTTAGGTCCAAAACCCTAGAAGCAAAAAGAAAGTACCATATTTTCTATGTTTCATTTTGGTGAACCTGCTTTTTGAATACCTTCTTTTCAGATTTGGAGTCCATCATCATCCTAGATCTACCTTGCATTGACTTTGCATTAGGATTTGTATTAGTTAATTTGCATTCTAGGGTTTAAAAATTTTGCATTAGTGAAAGTGCATATAGGTTTCACTTTTGCATATCAAATCATGGAAAAATATCTAAAAACTGTATTTTCACTTAGGTTACACATAATACAACATAAAAAGCATAAAAAATACATTGAAAATTCTTGAAAATTAAAAAAAAAACCATACTGGGACTCATTCACCACCTTGGGCGAATTAGTCCTTGTACATATTTGAAACAACCTTTTATAGCATTGAAAACCTTGCTTTTAAGCTTCTGTTTGTTGCCATTAGTTAGTTGTTTCACTGGGTTGAATTTGTGTTTCATGCATTTTACAAAATCTGGCTAAAGTTGGTCCATTTCATGCGTTGCTTAATTTCAAATTTGCACTCACAATATTTCATTTGTAGATCATTACATAGTGTAATTAGTAAATTACCTTGTTGGAAATCTGAAAATTTGTATTTCATCCTAAGTCTTTACATTGAATTTTAAGTTTACATAGCTTCTATCATTATAAATAGCATTATTTACATTCATGGAAATTATGGATAGCATTAGATTTTTGCAATTTTCATTTTCAATTTCAAATCCTTGTTCATTTAGATCAGATTCATTAGAAAATGAAAACTAAAAACTAAAAAACATCACAAGAAATTTTTTTAAAAAAATTACATTTATAAAAAGTATATTATCCAAGCCCTTTAGTAGTGATGACTTAGACATGTTAGATAAATCCCTTAAGGACTTCCTCTCACTAAAATCATCCACTAAAGGTTTGACACAAAAGGATGCAAGCATCGATATCATGATAATCATAATTGTTCTTCTCCCAATATCTCTCCCATTGGTGACGAAGGTATTATGATGAAAGAAGACACAATAATTCAAGATCATGAAAGTCTTGCTCATCTTCCTCCTCCCCCCCCTTGCAAATACATTCTAACACACAAATTTGAAATCATTGCCACCACTTTACCTAGTCTCCATTCATCTCCAAACACCTCCCCTACTTGTGAAAATGCTCTATTGAATAAGGATACAATCATGAATGATCATGACAAACACATTTATGTGAAGGATATGTTGATATTTGAGAACTATGAAAATCCTACCTCTCCTACTCAAGAAGACATTATAGGACATGGGGATGTAAATGTAGATAATCATGACAATCAAACCCTTCCTTCTCCTAATATCTTCTTCAGACATGAAGAATATGGTTTAGTGTTAGAAGATATCCTTATTGAGACTCATGAGAATCTTATTCCTCCGTTTCCTGATGCCCCTACCATTTTGGAAGACCTATTTGAACAAAAAAGTCTAATCATTGGTAACCATGAAACTCCTAGTTATCCTTTTGTTGATGCCTCTCTTATGATCGATGAAGCTACTTTATCAAATCAAACCATGAAATGTGATGAACCTATTGTTTGTCACTTTCCTAAAAGCTCTCCTACTAGGGTAAATATTATGGTACAAGAGAATGGGACCTTAGAGAAAAAGGATGACATTATGGAAAACAATCAAATTCCACCCTCTCCTAATATCTCTCCTATTGGTAAAGAAGATATTATTGTGTTACAAGATCTCATCGATGAGAATCATATGGAAAACATTATTAAACAAAGAAACAACATCATTTCCAAGCAAGAAAATCCAACCATGGATCATTCCCTTACTTGTGATGACGTCAATATTGATGAACCAAACATTGAATTTCATGAACATCTAGTTTTTAGTTCTCCTAAAAACTCTCCTAATAGGGAAGGTATCATGGTGCAAGAAAACATCAACACTATCATGTGCAAACCAAAAAGAAACCTCACTTTGAAGCATCCTAAATTGCTTGACATGGATTTACCACCATCATGGGAATGCTTTGAAAATGATGAAGCCTCGAAGAAAATCTTAGGAGTTTATGACAAGTCACCTTCTACTCCTCAAAAGAAAAAGATTGCATGTTCTATGATCAATACCAAGCAAAAAGATCTAGACAGACAAAAGCAAATTGAAGAAGCCACAAAGTTATTGGAAGAGGCTTCAAAAACCTTTGATTTCATTTCTACATCCATGGGGGAATACATGATCATAACAAAAGAGTCTAAAAAGAGAAAAGAGAAACTGGTACTGGAAATACAAAATTCAAAAGAATCTACTTCAACCACCTTACAAGTAAATACAACATCCAAGAAAAACTTTGAGGAAATTAAATAACCACCAAATCCAACAAAGGTGAGAATTTTTTTTGGAAGATGTTTTGAACTCATGAAAGAATTTGATGCTATAGAATAATGTATCTATGTCCCCACAACACCTAAAATGCAAAAGATGACTAATGATCTTGGTTAGTGTCCCTCCAAAAAAAACCTTCAATCAATGCCAACACTATCACAAACAATTCTTCCAAGACATCGTTAACCTTGGTACATCTGAAACTGATAGATATCTCATTACATATGTATGGGTATGGGTATGTGCAAGATCATGATGTCCCAAAAAGTGGCGATATGATGGGTATTTGTACGGTATGTTGCTGACGACTTTTTTTTACCCAAAATTAATGAAACGAAAAGGGTTTTTAAAGGAGATTCTCAAATTTCCACCAATATAAATTATTCTTTACTTTGAATTTAATAAATAATTATTATTCATTTTCTATTTAAATTACAACTAAAGTACTGATTGATAGGCTGATTGAAAAACATCTATAGCTTTCAAATGGTGTCACATTTTTTGAATTCAAAACATGTATCACATTTTATGCTTCGTATACTATAGGATTAAAAAAAATGAATTTCATGAAGTTTTGACCAAGTTAAGGTGGTTAGACGTACGATTTTTTTATGTTTTCTAAAAGTTGTAATAGAAAAATAATAATTAATTATTTACTTGGAAAAAAATTACAAAAAATATGCATCACATCAGGACATCAGTCCTCTACTTATATCTAAAATCTTATAAGAAAATATTATCATTTTATTCTGGTTAGGGTGGTCAAATAGACACCTACTTCTTAATTTTTCCCTGAAATTTAAGTACTACTACATTGAAATTTCAAATTTTCACCAAATAGATTTTGTTTTTAAAAAAATAAACCTAGTAGTTTAGAAACTACATTCAATTTTCTACAAATTATATTCTTACATATTTTTGAAATAATATAGATAACTTATTCAAATTTTTCGTCAAGTTTTTAACTCTAATTTTTGAATTTTTGCCACTTAAGGGCTGTTTTTTCCATGATGATCCTGCACATACCCATATGTGCAAGATCAATCAAACCCTTATGTACAGGATCATCATGGAAAAAATAGGCCCTTAAGCGGCAAAATTTAGAAAAATTAGAGTTAGGCAACTTGCGTAACAATTTGAATAAGTTATCTATATTATTTCAAAAATATGTAAGAATAGAATCTGTAAAAAATTGAATGTAGTTTCTAAACTAATAGGATTTTCTAAAATATATATATATATTTGATGAAAATTGAAATTCAATGCAGTGGTACTTAAATTTCAAGAAAACAATAAGTAGGTGTATGTTTGACCACCTAACTACAATAAAATGATAATTATTTTTATAATATTTTAGATATAAGTAGAGGACTCATGCAATGTAATGCATATTTTTTTGTAATTTTCCAGTAAAAATAATTAATTTTATTAGAACTTTTAAAAATATAAAACTCATGTAATGCGACCACCTTAACTTAGTCAAAACTTCATGAATTCAATTTTTCCTTTTAATCCTATGGTATGTGGTATAGAATGTGACACATGTTTTGGATTCAAAAATGTGTACCTTGAAAGCTTATAGATGTTTTTCAATCAACTATCAATTAGGACTTTAGTCATAATTTGAATAGAAAATGAATAATATTATAAATTATTCAAAATAAAGCATAATTTATATGGTGGAAAGTTGAGTCTCCTTTAAAAGCCCTTTTCATCAATTGAATGCTAGTCATCAGCCACATACCGATCATATTGCCACTTTTTGGCCCATCATGATCCTACACATACCTGTATCAAGCAAAAACTTTGTTTACTCATCATAATAAATAACATTAGTTGTTGCTCCTTGCCATAGTTGCATGTTTTACATTCATTGCAAGGAGCATCATATCATCATCCCTTCCCAACTCACCCTTGTCCTGCACTAAGTGGGGGCAAGGGGTTAGGTAGGCTTTTCCTCGTATGTCACTTGTCGTTACCTCTTTCGACTAGTTGATCACCTTTCATGACCATATAAGAAAAATCTTGGGATGTTGACAACATGCCTTAAGTTGAATCGCATGTGACATAATTATTCATGATGTAGCTTAATTCATAAACATATGACTTGGCATAGGGCTTTCCTAGTTGGCTCTCATGTCTTCTTTCATTGGCTACTTTAAAGCAATTGTGCACAGTGATGGTCTAGCAACCACTTTAAAGTGGGGGCATACATAGATGATATCTTTTGGAAAAAAATTCATGGCATTATTTTTCTTTTTTCTTGTGATGTGTCCTCTTCTTGGTGGTTTCATTTGGTTTGATGTCATCCAAGAGTGTACGATCTACTAACATGGCATGATGTGAATGAGGCATCCCATGGGAAACAATTTGACACCTTGACTTGTCCTCTCTTGGAGACATTAGGTACAATGCTCCCTAAGAAGAAGACCTTACATGAACAAAACAAAATCCCCTTTATCAAAAATTTTACATGACATTCAAAAGCATTTACAAAATCATTTCCATGGTGGTTCCTTATCAAAGTTATTAGGAAGATAACTTTGGTATGGTTAGTATGATGGGAAGCCAACACATTGGCATGAATTTCTCATTATATGGTGGGAAGTGGACACACTAGCATGACTTTCTCACTAAACCACTTCTTTGGGACAACTCATCTCGTGAACAACTTGATGTTTCATGGCCTCAGAGTGAGCGCATCCTTTCTACCTCATTTTTTATTTCTTTTAGTTCTTGACATTGCATGATCGCATATCTTGTTTTGTTGCATATTATACACCTTGTGCGTGCCCTTTTGTGCTTATGTCAGTTTGACTTAGGATCTTGGATCTTGGGGGCTTGACCGATGCCTTGACCTTTTTCATCATTTGTCATCCACATTGGTATGATTTGACCCCTCTTGAATGTCTACTTTAGTGTCAGTTTGAAGCAAGTTCATCCTCTCACGAAATTGGGGACTTAATATAGCATAGAAAAATGGATCTTCAGACATTTTCACACTTGATATGGAAATAATTAATGATAAATTGAACTTAATGTCACCTTGGTCTAGTGTTGTGAGGTGTTTTACACATCCACATTAGGTCTTGGGCCTGTTTTAAGATAAATTAACTTAACTTTTCCCTAACTCAATGTTGTAAAATTTATTTAATTGCATTCTCACATTAATATAGAGGGCTTGTAAATTAAACATGGCCTTAATCTAGTGTTGTAATGTGTTTTACACATTCACCTTGGATCTTGTGTCTTTCTAGGCTATGTGGACCTCATTTTTATGTTGTAGAGTGTATTTAACCACATTTTCACATTGAAATTTGTTCCCCTAGCCCTAATCACCCTTTACATGATCATTAATAGGCCCCTATGACCCCATATTGTACATCTTGAGGCATAATTTAATCGAAAACCCAAGTAGATCAACATATGAACTCAATTTATGCATTCCCCGACACTTTAGCTAGGAAAAGAGCTCCTGTGGGACCCATTCACCACTTTGGGCGAATAGGTCCCATCTAGGTTGGACTCATTCATCTAGGATGGAAAATGAGTCTCATTTGGGCTATTTTCAAGGTTTGAGAAGGAAAAAATAGGTTTTAAGTTTAATTTTCTTCAATGTCGGGCTTAGGGATCAAATTAATGGTCATTTAGGTGGATTGAATATATAAACAAGCTTCTAAATAATTTTTTCATCCATACATTCCTATTTTCAATTCAAGTCTTCCCGAGGTCATCAAGATAGCATCCAAGATCATTTCTAACGCATTCAAAGGAAGATTCTTCATCCATTGTTGTAGAAATTCAAGATCCACCATCATGGAAAGTTTCTAATTGCATTACTTCATGCTCGTGCTTCATTATCTTATTTCATCATTTTAGTTTAATTACCTAAAATGGGTTTGACCAAGGAAAACCCTTATCCCCTAACAATCAACATTCTCTCTCTCTCTCTCTCTCTCTCTCTCTCTCTCTCTCTCTCTCTCTCTCTCTCTCTCTCTCTCTCTCTCTCTCTCTCTCTCTCTTTGTGTGATTATAGATCTAGGTACTTTAGAGGCTTGGAGATCATTGAATATTAAGTTTCAAACTTGTTGCAGTTGTCTCCCTATTTTCAAGGTCAAAATCTTCACAAAAATTCACTTACAGTCCCGAAAATCAAGGTTTTAGATCTGAACACCTAGAGGAACAGAAAGAGCCAATCGAGAGCTACAGATTCCACTTGTGAGTTTCTAGAAAAGTTAAAGTGGACTCATTCACCAAGAGTGATGAATGAGTCCCACTATATACCTATTTTTTAGATATTGTGGATTTGGATACTCATTTGGCCAAAATAGGCTCTAGTGCAATTTTCCATAATCGGGATTGATTCGCCCAAAATGGTGAATGAGTCCCACCCGGCTTAAAAATCAGTATTTCCATAATTTTAGAGTTTTTTTCAATCTTCAATACATTTCCAAGTGCACAATCTCTATTTCATAGCTTTCTATTTTGCTTGATTTGCATTTCTAAGTCACTTTCTAGGCTTTTTCTCATATCACACTATGTTTTCAAACATCTTGCATTTCCTAAGTTTACACTTGGTGGTGAACCCTCATTTACTATTATTCTTCCCCTAGAACTCTCCTTTTGTTAGATTTCAATCTCCTTTGCATTGAAATCTCAAGCGTTTGTTCTTGAGTGAAAGATTGAAAATAGCCTCTCTCCTTTTGGGTTCAAAACCCTAGAAGCGAAAACAGAGTACCCTATTTTCTATGTTTCATCTCTAATGCATAAATGATAATTTTACGATTCTATCTTAGTGTCCCTAATTTTTGCATCTGCCCTAAAATGCCACATGTGGTGACTTTGTCCCCCAAAGGTCTTGGGACCCTAATTTTGAGACATCTTAAATTGGTCTCTTTTTGGTGTTTGTGCCCCAAGTTTCATGTGTTGGGACTAAGATGCCACCTAGGAAATCTTAGTCTTCCTTGGCTTATTTTTAGAATTTAATTTCAAATTTTGGTGGGATTTAGCCTCCTTTAATTAATGAATTCATATGTCGGCTTGGTGTGGTGTAATTTCAGGATTTTAAGCATGGATAAGTATAGATACAAGGTTCCTTCTCTCATGTTTTGCATAACAAGACAATAAGAAATATAAGAAATAAATAATTCAAGAGCAATTCATCAAGCATTTGGAGCCATCATCAAGATTCGAGCATCATATAAAAAATATTCCTGCATCATGTGTGTTGTTGTGCTAATATTTTTGATGTAGGGTTTTTATTCAAGAAAGCAAGTCAATTCCATATCTATCAAGCCTTCATTTGATTCAAGATCCATATCCATTGCAGCCATTTCACACAAATTTTTAGAATTTACAACAAGGGTTTGGTGAGTTGTAACATTGCATGTTGTTCCTTCATCTTTTCCCTTCATTACTTCATTTCATTTCAAGATTTAATTACCAACAAGGAGTTTGACCAAGGCAAACCCCCATTCACTAACAATCAACAAGTTTTTATCCTCTTGCATTTTTGTGATTATACATCTAGGTTGAAGACTTGAATATCATTTGAAATGCAAAGTTGCATAGCAATGTTGTCATCTTCACGAAAACTCGCCTATAGGCCGAATCCAAAAATTTTAGAACCTGAGATCAAAAAAGAAGGAAGAGCAGACATCAAGCCTCAAGACCACATTCAGAGATTTCAAAAATTTCAAACGTGATTAAGTCACCACCCAGGGAGTCTTATTCCTCCTAGGGATATTTTTCAAAAATTCTTTCAGATTTGGTTTTGATATCTGAAGATTTTGCATCTGCCCTAAAAAATAGCAATGGGACTAAGACAGTAATAAGGGAATCTCTTTCCTCCCTAGCACTTTTTGATAGCTTCTTTGCATTTCCAAAATCCTCATTGCATTTCTAGACTTCCCAGGTGCACACATCCTAACTCCCTATTCCATAATTTCATCATTTGCATCTCTCATTTAGCTTGCATAACTAGGTTTTGTGAGTTGAATGCTTATTTTTCTTTTCCAAGCATTTTCTTTGTGGTGAACCTCTCAAAGCTAAAAGAACCCCCTCCTAGGTCCTCCTCATTGAGAATTGACTCACCTTGTGAGGTTGATAGTCAATTAAATTAGGACTCCTAGGACATTATTGAATGATTATGGGAAAAGAGTGGTACAAATCACCCCCTTTTTCCAATTGTTCAAAATGAATGCAAGTTATTATCTCAATTGGGCCTTGCTAATAATCTCAATCTAAATGAACTTAAAATGCTAGGTTGACATGATTTTGACAACAATAAAAAATATCAAAATTATAATGTCCCTACAAATTTACATGATGTTGCAATTCATTTTTTTCATACCAACAAGATTTCCCAACAAGAATTGCATTCTTGTTCAAATTTGCACAACCATAACTATACATTATCACCAAAACAACAATTAGCACTTACTATAATAAAAATTACTCGATAGAGAAAAGCTATGACCAACCGGTAGATATGGTCATACAAGGAACTACGAGCACCAAAAAATCCTATCTAATTGCTTGCATTAGAAATGCACTCCAAACTTTCATATAGATGTAAGAGTAAACCCAATCCTTGTTCTTGGTCCAACAAGAATTACAACATTTAATATACAAGCCTCAACTATACATGCAACCCACAAGATTCCAATTAGAGACTTGAAACCATTGCAAGGGAAAACATTGACAACATTCCAAGAAGAAATGAAAAATATACAATACATTCTAATTGATGAGATAAGCTTCATTGGGCCAAAACTTCTATTGAAAATTGATAGTCTGTTAGGTGAAGCAATCCCCCATCAATAAAATACTTTCTTTGGTGGCATGTCTATAATTCTTGTAGGAAACCTTGCACAACTACCACCTATTGTGGATAAACCTATCTATGCATCACACACAACTACAAGAAACTTATGGCACAAATTTAATGCAGTTGTTACATTACAAACAATGTTTAGACAAGAAGGTGATGATCCAATTCAAATACAAATTTTTCAAGCATTACAAAACATTTGTAATACAGAACCAAAAAAGCATGATTGGGACTTATTAATCACTCCAACAAATAAGAACCTAACCAAAACTAAACAAGAATATTTTGACAAATCAGTACACTTATTTGGTATAAATGAGCTGGTAACATTACACAACAAAACAATGTTGAAACTACTCAATGTACCTATTGCACTTAGTTATGTAGTCAATAACAACCTAAATTAGTTACTCATAATAATGACAAACATCTTCCCCAAGACCTGAACTACTAAGCAAAGGTCAAAGTCTCTGATGCAGGAGCATCCAGTGGTGTAAGGGCAATCTTGCATCACCCAAAAATAGTTAAATTTCAAGTTTCTCATTTTTTAGGTGTTTTTACATTTTTGGATACCCTTTTCGTCATAATCAAATTCTCAATTTATGGTTTTTATTTTCTATTCCTGGGTGGAAAGATATTGCAGTTTTAGTTTCCCAGATTTGCACCTGAAAATCTTCTGAGTTAGATTTAAGGCACTTAGAGTTTCCCGAATCGGCCCCGAATCTTGCCGAAATTGGTGTATCAATTTTGTGCGCGTTCTTGACTTTGAGACCTTTCCAACGGTTCAAATGGTTCGCAAATCGGAGTCCCAGATCAAAAGTTATGGCCCCAGGAAATTGGCGCACTTTCTAGAAGATACAATTGCAAATGTTCTTTTGAAATTTGAACTTCATGTTGTAAATTTTCGGTGCCAAACCACCTAAACTCAAATTTAAATGCTGTTTTGGCTCCAAATTAAAGAGAAGCTCTATTTATGGGTGAGTTTCTAATGTTTCGGCAACTATTTGGGGACAAGCTCGCATATTGCGAAAGGGTGATTCTGTAGCTTTCTGTAACTTGCATGTATTGTCAAACTTGGGGATTTGAGATCCTCTACATTTAAGAAGTTTCATTTTCTGAATAATAAAATTATTCTCTTGTTTGTGGGTTATTTTCTAAGTCTCGGGCTGCGCCCTCATCAAGTGGTATCATAGCAAGGTTTTCTTGAGCGTGTGGACAGATCGCCGATCATGAGGCAATACGCACCAAGACCGTGGTTGTGGGTCGAGGTCAAAAAAGATGCCTCCAAGAGTGATGCTTGGTAGGCGTGGTGGTGCCAGAGGTGGTTGAGTTGGCAAAAATGTTGGTGGAAGAGATGCACTGGTAGCCCTCAAGAGATAGATTGATGTGTTACAAGAGCAGTTAAGAAGAGGATTAAACACGAGGGAGGAAAGTGAGGATGAAGGAGAGGAAGAAGGTTCAGATGTAGAAGAGGAAGAAGAAGCAATTGATCAAGACCAAATGCGGCTAATAAGGGCCATTTTGAAGATCGGGAAAAGACCCAGAGCAGAAGTCCCCAGTTATTCTGGAAGTCTGAACCTAGAAGAGTTGATCGATTTGATCAATGAGCCAGAAGAATATTTTGAGTATGAGGAAATAAAGGACCCGTGATCGGGTTAAGTTTGCAAAAATGAAGCTAAGGGCCATAGATTTGTGGAAAAGAGGTCAATTGGAAAGAAATCAAAGAGGAAAAAGAAAGATCACGGATGGGATGCATGGTAGAGAAACTAAAGAAAGCTTCATACGATTGCGAGTTAAATCTGGTGAAGAAATTGCAAGGGTTGAAGCAAGGAAGCGGATCGTGAAAGAATATACTAAAGATTTTCACAAGATAATCATCAGAACGAGTCACACAGAGGCCAATAAAGAGAAGGTAGCCAGATATCTTAATGGGTTACGACCAAGCATTCAGGAGGAGTTAAGCCTAGTCAGAATGACCACCATTGAGGATGTGTATCAGTTTGCTCTGAAGGTGGAAGAGAAGCTAAACAAAAGATTTGATGGCAAGCAAAAAGGACGAGGAGGTCAAAGTGGAAGGGCGTGGAAGACCTTCAGGAAACCCGAAATGATGATGAAAGAAAAGTGAAGATGTGGTACCAGCCCGAAGCCAAAGAATGGCTTCTATGCAGCCCTCATGATCAAAACAGTGGTGATCAAAGAGGTAGAGGACGAGGGAGATATGGACAAGGATCTGGAAGAGGTGGTTTCAAGGAACGTGTTTCCAGTGTGGTGAAGAAGGAATCGAGCCTATGAATGTCCACACTCAAGGAAGGTAGACAAAAGGCCAAAAGGTCATGGAAGGGTTGCACATGCAGATGAGGAGGCCCAATCTGAACATTCAGATGATGCGAAAGGGGAGAAGCCCTAGTGATTAGGAGAGCCCTGGTAACTGAGGAAAAAGAACTAGAACAGAGGAAGAATATGTTTCGCACAAGGTGCAAGTGTGAAGGAAAATGTTGTGATGTCATTATTGACGGTGGAAGCATCGATAATCTAGTGTCAAGAGATGGTCACAAAGTTGAAGCTGAAGAGGGAAAGGCACCCACATCCATATCGGATTGCCTGGTTGCAAAAAGACCACAAAGTTTTGGTCAATGAGCAGTGCCTAGTAAAGTTCAAGTTTGGGAGCTACCATGATGAGGTACTCTGTGATATCATTCCCATGGATGCATGTCACATGTTGTTGGGGAGGCCATGGCAGTTTGATAGGCAAGCTATACATGATGGCCATGCAAACACTTATTCCTTGACAAAGGATGGGGTTCGTCACAAGTTGAAACCCCTGAAGGAGACCGAAGAAAAGGTATGCAGTAGTGCTAGAATTTGTTATGTAGATGGAAGAAAAATTTTAGAATGTATGAAGCATGAGCGTGTCTTATGCATTGATTCCTAGAGTGAGTAAGGAGGATAGTGAGAAGGTTCCAGAAGAAGTTTTTGGGATGTTGGATGAGTTTCATGATATTGTTTTTGATAATGTACTTGAGGGTTTACCACCAATAAGGAAGATCAGTCATCAAATTGACTTGATTCTTGGAGCTAGTTTGCCAAATAAGGCAACTCATAGAATGACTCCAGCAAAAAATAAGGAGTTGAACAGACAACTTCAAGAGTTGTTGAGAAAGGGTTTGATACGGGAGAGTTTGAGTCCATGTGCAGTACCTGCAGTACTAGCACCAAAGAAGGATGGGCAGTGGAGGATGTGTACAAGATTCCCGAGCCATAAACAAGATAACAATCAAGTACAGATTTTCCCTGCCAAGGATGGATGACCTGATGGATTGTTTGAGTGGAGCTCAGTACTTCACAAAGATTGATCTGAAGAGTGGATATCACCAGATCCGGATTCGAGAGAGAGATGAATGGAAGACTACCTTCAAGACCAAAGAGGGCATGTACGAGTGGTTAGTCATTCCTTTTGGGCTAACCAATGCACCGAGCACATTCATGCGGCTTATGAACGAGGTACTAAAAGAATTTCTGGGAAGTTTTGTTATTGTGTATTTAGATGATATTTTAATTTTTATTAAAATGTTGGATGAGCATCTGATGCATATTCGGAGAGCCTTTGAGAAGTTAAGAGAAGAGAAACTATTGATTAATCTGAAGAAGTGCAATTTTGTGAAGAGGGAGTTAGTATACTTGGAGTTTGTTGT
Source organism: Sequoia sempervirens (assembly GCA_007258455.2). Classification (NCBI taxonomy): domain Eukaryota; kingdom Viridiplantae; phylum Streptophyta; class Pinopsida; order Cupressales; family Cupressaceae; genus Sequoia; species Sequoia sempervirens. The sequence continues at coordinate 110,075,034 of VDFB02000008.1, read as the reverse complement.
CTCAGCAGAAGGTCTCAAGATGGGCCCAGAGAAGGTGAAGGCTATTCTGGAATGGCCTACCCCAAGAACTGCTACCGAGGTGAGATCTTTCTATGGTTTGGCTATTTTTTATAGGAAGTTCATTAGAAACTTCAGTAGTATTTGTGGACCCTTAACTAAAACAATGAGAGGGGATAGAAAAGAATTCAAGTGGAGCAGTGGAGTGGCAAAAAGTTTTGAACTGTTGAAGCAGAAGGTGACAGAGCAACCTGTTCTAGCCCTCCCAGATTTCAACAAGGTGTTTAAGGTGGATTGTGATGCCAGTGGTTGTGCCATTGGAGCAATGTTGAGCCAAGAAGGTAAGCCCATTACCTATTTTAAGCGAAAAGTTAAATGATGCCAAGAGAAAGTATTTTGTATATGATCAAGAATTTTATGCAATAGTTCAAGCATTAAAGAAATGGAGACAGCACTTGTTGCCGAAGGAATTTGTTCTATATACTGATTATCAGGCCTTGCAGTACCTAAATAGTTAGGGAAAATTAAATCAGAGGCATATGAAATAGGTAGAGTTTTTGCAGAGTTATACCTTTGTTTTGAAACATAGGAGTGGGAAGTCAAATAGGGTTGCAGATGCCTTAAGTAGGAGGCATACATTGATGGCAAAGATGCAGATTGAAGTGGTTGGGTTCAATAAACTTAAGAAACTGTACGCAGAAGATCCTGATTTTGTAGAGGCTTGGAAAGCTTGCAAGGACCCTGTTACAGTGGACAAGACAAGGTGGCTGGATTTCATAATCCAGGATCGCATGTTATTTAAGGGAAGTCAATTGTGTATCCCGAGGAGTTCCATGAGGGAGAACCTAATAAAGGAGAAGCATAGTGGAGGAACGGCAAGACATTTTGGTTGGGATAAGACCATTGCCATTATTAGTGAGCATTATTATTGGCCTTAGTTGTCACAGGATGTGAAGAAGTTTGTACAAAGCTGTAGGGTATGTCAGATGGCTAAAGGAGTGAGCCAGAATATAGGCTTATATCAGCCCTTACATGTACCAGAGAGGCCATGGGAGGATATAAGTATGGACTTTGTTCTTGGTTTTCCAAGGACACAACAAGGAAATGATTCAATCTTTGTGGTGGTTGATAAGTTTTTGAAGATGGCACATTTCATTCCATGTCAAAAGACCCATGATGCAGTCCACATTGCTGACTTGTTCTTCAAAGAGGTGGTGAGACTACATGGTCTGCCAAAGAGTATTGTTTCAGATCGTGACACCAAATTTGTGGGGTATTTTTGGAGGACCTTGTGGAAGAAGCTGAAGACATAGTTGAAGTTCAATTCTGCACACCATCCACAAACAGATGGGTAGACAGAGGTTGTTAACAGGAGTCTAGATAACCTACTAAGATTTTTGGTAGGAGATAAACCCAAGGGATGGGACTTGATCTTACCCCAGGCAGAATTTTCTTACAACAATTATATCAACAGAAGCACTGGTAGATCACCATTCCAAATTGTGTATGGAGGTAGCACTAGAACAGCCCCAGAATTGAGGAAGATGGACCAAGAGAATAAAATAAGTGCTGACGCCGAAGATTTTGTAGAACACATCAAGGACATACATGAGAAGGTAAGAGAACATATTAACAAGATGAATATGGAGTATAAAGCTAAGGCAGATCAGAAGAGGAGGTATAAGGAGTTTCAGATTGGTGATGAAGTGATGGTCCACTTCAGGAAAGAAAGGTTTCTAGTGGGAACATATAACAAATTGAAGATGAAGAAGTTCGGTCCCTGTAAAATTTTGAAGAGGCATGATTCAGGGAATGCATATGAGGTAGAGTTGTCAGATGGATTCAACATTTCCCCTGTGTTCAACATTTTAGATTTGACAGAGTATCATGAAGGTGGCGCAGAGGAAGTACCAATGATAGAACAGTGTGGAATTCCAGCACCTACTTCAGAAAAGGAGGAGGTTGAATAAATCTTGGATAGTCGTGTCGGGAGGAGTACCAGGAACAGGCAGTATGAAGAATATTTGGTGAAATAGAAAGGAAGGCCTATTAAAGATTCATCCTAGTTGCCTAAGGCATAGGTCGACCGTTTGGGTTTTACTCCACTATCTGAGACGTGATGGAGTCACTTATCAAATTACCCTGGGTGTCTGATGTAGGAGCATCCAGTGGTGTAAGCGCAATCTTGCATCACCCAAAAATAGTTAAATTTTAAGTTTCTCGGTTTTTAGATGTTTTTACATTTTTGGATACCCTTTTCATCATAATGAAATTCCCAATTTATGGTTTTTATTTTCTATTCCTGGGTAGAAAGATATTGCAGTTTTAGTTTCCCAGATTTGCACCTGAAAATCTTTCGAGTTAGATTTGAGGCACTTAGAGTTCCCGGATCAGCCCCGAAACTTGCCAAAATTGGCCTAGCAATGTTGAGCACGTTCTTGACTTCGAGACCTTTCCAATGGTTCAAACGGTTCACAAATCGGAGTCCCGGATCAAAAGTTATGGCCCTGGGAAGTTGACGCACTTTCTAGAAAATATAGTTGCAAATGTTCTTTTGAAATTTGAACTTCATGTTGTAAATTTTTGGTGTCAAACCGCCTAAACTCAAATTTGAATATTTTTTTGGCTCCAAACTAAAGAGGATATCTATTTATGGGCGGGTTTCTAATATTTGGGCAACTTTTTGGGGACAAGCTCGCATATTGCGAAAGGGTGATTCTGTAGCTTTTTGTAACTTGCATGTATTGTAAAACTTGGGGATTTGAGATCCTCTGCATGTAATAAGTTCCATTTTCTGAATAATAAAATTATTCTCTTGTTTGTGAGTTATTTTCTAAGTCTCGGGCTGCGCCCTCATCAGTCTCATGCTTACAACAAACTTGTGGACCCAAGTTAGAATTTTCAATGGATCACTCAGACAAGTCAAATATATTGTATATCCCAATGGATCTAAACCACCTAACTTGCCAGCATATGTTACAGTCACATTCAATAGTTGTACTGGTCCACTATGGGATGAAACAAACCCAAAAACCACACCTATACAACCAATATCACAAGGAAACTATAGACAGATACCACTATCCATGGCATGGACTATCACTATACACAAATCACAAGGGCTTACACTAAATAAAGCCACAATCAGTATTGGTAAAACTGAAAGACAATGCCTCACATTAAAGCAATGTCTAGAGTCAAATCCATAAAAGGCCTTCACATAGAGTACACATTATCTTTTGGTCACTATTCCAAAATGAAAAAATCCATACAACATTATTAGAAAGAAAGAAGAAGCTTTCCTACACTTGCTCTCACAATAGCATATTCAAGTATGTACAATTAATTACACACACACTCAAAGTTTTACACTTCTAATTTTTCCCTTCTTTAATAGAGTAACGAAACTAAAACTAATCACTTACAAAATTTATCTTTTGCAAGTGGTCAATCAATGTTGGAGAAAAGAAAAAAAAAATTACCCGCTATCTCATTTTTTTTTTGGTTAAATTTACATATCTAGTTATATTTTTACAATTTATGGAATTCTCATCTAACATTGTGTTTCACTACATACAAATTCTAGGGCTTGAAAAAAGGACATTCAAAAAAGACATTGCAAAGCTCATATTTTACTTGACGTATGCACACTTGATAATAATTCTTCAAAGCACTCTAGTCAACATTGTGTTTCCATTTGAAAGAGGAGCTTCAAAAAAGACAAATAAATGTTCTTATGTAATTTTGACTATTGCAAACTCATACAAATTGTTCAAAAACATTGCACTGTGTGAAAAACACAAATCCAAAAAACGAAATATACCTATTTATATTATAAAATGCATAGTCTATACAGATATATGTTTTGCAATTCATTTACAATTTTCCTTTCTGTCGAACCTCCTATGGATGCAAGTGCTAGAATATTGACAAGCTATTAATCTGACTACTCAACGTAAGGCACTTCCAGAATCAAACGTGCTCTAGGAAAGGATGGTCAATGCTGCAACTCCACCGCAGGGCGGCTCTGATGTCAGCTGTTACCTCATAATCTCCGACTCTCTGCTCCCTTTCAAAATATCCATACCTACCCTGTCTACGTTCAATGTATGTAAAATCTATATAACCATTCATCCACTCCACCAGAGTTTTTAATCTAAACACAGGAAAAACAAAGCGCCACACCGGGAGAAACAAGAAATTCGTAACAATGGGAATCCGTACGGTCGAAAACAGCGGAGCTCTGAAGTTCGAAGAGAGTTTTATCCAGAGCGAAGATCATCGTCCCAAGCGTTTCTCCGCTTCCCCTGACGATAATGTCAAAATCCCCGTTATAGATTTGGAAAAGAGCTCCGCAGAGGAGGTGGAAAAGGCGTGCAGAGAGTGGGGATTCTTCCACCTCGTCAACCACGGCTTTCCGGATCATCTTCTGCACCGTCTAATATCTGCCGCAGCTGATTTCTTCTCATTGCCTTTCGAAGAAAAGAGACGAGTATCAAGACATGCAGAAAACTCCTTGGGCTACTTCGATACGGAGCATACAAAAAATGTCAGGGATTGGAAAGAAGTGTTCGACTTTGCGCCGCGCGATGAAATCCAATTGCGCGCATCTGCTGATCCGGATGACACTGCTACGGAGACCGTCACAAACCACTGGCCCGATGGCCTTCCGGATTTCAGGTTGCATATCCCTCTCCGCTGATTTCTTCTTCTTTTTTCGCTTTGTGTAACGATGAGTTTATATTTGACTTCTATCTTGTGGGAAAATTTTGCAGAGAAGCTTGCCTGGCCTATGCAGAGGCTGCGAGGGAGGTGTCGTTGAGGGTGCTAGAATTGATAGCACGGAGCCTTGGCTTACCTGATACCCGCCTGAATGAGTATTTCAAAGATGATATGAGTATTGCACGGCTGAATAATTACCCGGAATGCCCGAATCCTGAGCTAGCACTGGGCGTTGGCAGACACAAGGACATTGGAGCCCTCACCCTTCTTTACCAAGATGAGGTGGGTGGATTGGAAGTGAAGTGCAAGGACAATGGCCTGTGGGTGCCAGCTCAACCGATGCCCGCCTCTTTCGTTGTCAATGTTGGGGACTGCATGCAGGTAATTTGTTTCTTTTATTTTTCAACTGTTGGGAGATTCAGGTTGTGGTTTACCGATTGTATATAGGAGATACAATGATGCTCTTTCATTGAAAGCTATTTTGAATGCGAAGACTGATTCCTTGAATGGCACGGCAGGTGTGGACCAATGGTAGGTACGAGAGCGTAGAGCATAGAGTTGTGGTGAATGATAGCCGAAGACGCCTCTCCATTCCATTTTTCTAAATTCCTTCCCACTACGTGATGATGAAACCTCTGGAGGAATTGGTGAGTGAAGATAATCCTCCCAAATACAGGGAATACAATTGGGGAAAGTTTACTAAGCAAAGGAGAGATGGCGATTTTAAGAACTTGGGAGTTGAGGATGTACAAATTGACCATTTTAGAATCTGATTAGTATATGCTTAGTGTAAGATTGTGAATGTATGATAAAATAAAACTTCTGCATATATAGACCACGTAGAGTACTGAAAGATTGCATATTAGTACTACTAGATTCTTCCTGAATAAATGATAAAATAAAGCATATACATATATAAACTATTGGTGTATAGAAAGATTGCATCTATACGATATCTTTCTATTATATCTTTAACACTATGTTCATTCTTTGTTGTATATGTGATGATTATAATGCCCTTTTCAATGTTCCAATGTTAGAAAGTCGAAAGTATAAAGTATTATGTTTGTGTCTTTCATTTTTATATTTTTAGTCTTGAAAGTTCATTTTATATAGAAATTCATTGTGGATAGAAATAAGATTTTTATTATGATATAAAATATATAAATAAATTTAATTTAATATTATTAGATTTTAAAAATATATAGTAAGAAAATATATCATAAAAATAAAGTAAATAATATAGATAAAATGAAATAGTTCTTAAGTAAGATAAATTGATTATTGAATAATAAAATAATTCTCATATCTTTTTTGAGCTATTTATTATTAAATAAAATAGTCAAATAAGAATATAAAATTCCTTCAACTAAAATTCATAGCAATAATTTATTTTTATTAAATTATAAATTATTTGTTTGTATTCTTTTTGTTTTAATTTTTTCTTTTCTAAGATGTATTCTTTCTAAATTGTATACTTTTTCTTAATAATTCTCTTAAGATAAGTATCTTAAATTAATATAGACACCTCAAAATCGATATATTTAAGTCTTTGATGTGGATGTATTTAAGATATCTATATTTTTTTAAGATTATGTAATAATTCTTCATTTTAATGTTTGAAAATAAATTTAGCGTTATAAAATATTAAAATAATTTTATTTATGAAAAATATTTTAAAAGATATTAATCATTTTGCACCATAATTTATACTAAACAAAGTGAACATAAATTATATATAAATTGTCATACACTGATATTAAATGAAGCTTAATTTAATGATGTGTTAGATGAAGCCACTCTAAGCTTATAGACAATGTTTTAAGGTATCTAAGGCCATCACAAACTAAACATGTATATGTAGACTTAAACCTAGCACTCTTTAGATGTCTAGAATAGTATCGTTATTGTTAGGTCAAGTTTCTTTCAAGAATTAACATAATCATTACATCATTAACAATTAACAATTAAACATATGATTGTTTATTATATAATCATGAAGTATCATTATTCAATAATTTGATTCTTATACTTCATAGAAGAGATTAATTCAATGCATACAATTTTATCTTATGTTAACATTCATTATCATTTATATCAAAATAAATTAATATTACTCATCAGAATCTTATTAGTTTATATTATCATTATAATTATATTATATGTATTTTGTGATAAAATTCATATCTACCATCCACCGTCATGTATAAAATTATAATACTTTATATTCTATTGGTATCATCTACAATATATAAATATATCTATGTGTTGTTTGAATATATATATATATATATATATCAATTTTAATCAATGAAATTTGTGGAAATCATAGGAGTAATCCTTGAGCCAAAACTTGGCTATTTTCTCTAATGTATTCACCATCAAAATATTCTCATTTTTACTAGGTTATTTTAGTTGCACATTGTCCATCGTCATTGTCCATCTTTTATAATGTTAAATGATAACATATTTTTAAGAAAATAATAATCAAATTATAAAATTCATGAACTTCATAGGAATGTAAATGATATTCACCAGATAGACCCTGAATCGTCACCCTACCTAACCCAACTTGTGAAATGCTAATAGAATTAATTTAAAATATCTTGAAGGAGTTGCACCACCTATTTGATGAGAATATGATGTGGAGGACCAATCATATGACACAATCTTCAACTAATAAATTCACAACTATGTTTTTTACTATTGATTCATTTATTGATTTTAATCCATTGACAATTGACTGATAATATTTGTTAGTTTCATAATACTAGATTTGATCATCTACCAAATTGTCATGTGAAACTCATACAAACTTCTTCTATCATGTCCCACTTTTTATAATACTATTGAATGTTCCTCAATTCTATTTTTCATTTCTCATAGGCTTGAGAAAATAAGTTAGGCAAATAAATTTTTAATTTGTGTTTTCTTCCTCTCTCTTGGAGCAGTGGAGTTTTATTGGTGTTTGGTTCCTAGTCCAACCCTCGATGATTGCGACTATTGGTTTTGTTAAGCCTTTGGCTTCTGATTTTTGGAAGTTGTTAGTTCCTACTAGTTCCTCCCTGTCTCAGAAGGCTTTTTTCTAAATGGAAGTCATGAATTTCTTTCTATGTAGAAGTCCTGGAGTTCATTCTTGGAGGTTTTTGGGCCCTTTCGCTAGTGTTTATGTTGCAGGATTTACTGGGTTTCCCCTGTTTCTATAGGGAGGTGTTTTGTACTAGTTTCCCTTTTGTTGTCATGTTTCTTGCAATTGGTCTGTGTTTTCCAGTTTCATGCTCTAGTAAAAAGTATGGTTGTTTAGTTGGTCTTCCAAGATCACTGATGGTGAGCCTCACTCTTCTTCTTTTTTGTCTCATTTTTTATGAGCCACATGTCCTCTTCCTTTATGGTTGCTTTGTAAAGGGTATTGGCCCTTCCAGTTTTAATCTAATCAAAACTTTTTGTTTTGTATCAAGTATGTGCACATAGATTATAGAATCCTTTGGGTATTATTTAATCAAAATTTATTCCTTTAAGTGTTTTTTTCCAAGATTGTGTGTGGGAGTCCTTGAAGGAAATAAATATTTGAATTTTTTTGAGGGAAAATAAGCACTGAATTTCCTATTTGAATGTAAGTTAAAGATTATTGTCATCATCCATTTTTTATGATCTTATTCATTAAACATATTAGACATCCTATTTATTTGTTTTTGGAGGTTGAATGATTAAAACCCCTTGTTCCTCATGTTAGTGTGAATAATTAATCTATTCACTACACTTAAGTGTACATAGGTTGATGAGGTTAGACAACATCTTGTCTAACTGGATGTGCAACCTTTAAGCCTCTTGAGGTTACCAAGTTGTTTGATAAAACTCATGCACATACCTTTTGAGGTTGGAAGCTTTTGAGGTTGGAAGACTTTCCATCTCACCTCAAATGTCACTCAACACATGGCACACAAAATTGATGACTTGGTCATAGAGGTTTTTGGTTTACACACTCCTAATGTTCCTAAGGTTGACACCTATAGGACACTTGTCTACTCTTTTGTGCCACTTCTTGGGGCACTTGTCAATCCACCTCATCTAGGTGGATCATCTCATCCTTGCCTATATATGCAAGTCTTTGTACTCATTATCATTTGGGTCAACTAAATACAATCTATACATTGTTCATTGTGCTTGTCTTTTATCTCTTAGATTATCCTAATTTTAATATGGCATTAGAGAAGGAAGGAGATAGTTGTAGATCTATAGATGAATCATTTTGTTGTATTTGGATAGTTTCATTTTTGTTTGTTAATAACTTTAAGCAAACTACTTAGGCCCCAATCAAAGCAACATTATTGTAAAGGTTGTTTGCTCATCTATGCTAAAATTTGCTGGTGAGCTTTATTTCAGCAATCTGTGGTGGGCAATTTTGAGGGTTTGCGCCATACTTGGCATTTCAAATCTATTGAGGTTGTGTTAACTATATGAAGGCATAAAGAAGTTATGCCCAGAGTAAAGGAGCTCTATCCAGTGTGAAGAACCTCTATCCATCGTGGGAAAACCTATGTCCATCACATAAAGGTTTGAGAACCTTTGTCCATCATATGAAGCTGACGACAGGCACGTGAATGGAAGCAAATAAGGATGTCACGCCTCATATTTTACCAAAACATCTTTTTTTTAGGTGTTCGGTTTGTGTTTAGCATGAAAGACTCCTACGTATCAACATTTTCAGATTCTGTGACTTCATTCAACATCCCTTCTGCACCCATCTCACAGGTCAAACCAACTGCCGAGGCCATGATTTCTCTTGCCCGTGCCGCGATTTGGCATTTGTGGCTGCATTTTATGAAGGTGCAGGCCACAAGGGGTGTGTGGACTTGGCGTGGAGTTGGCAAAATTAGAAGGTGGCATGATTTGAATCGATCCCCCTCATGTGGTGTGGGAAGATCAGCAAATTCAAGGTGCGATTTGAGGAATTTTGCTGACCTACATTTGTATTTGAGCCAGTTCTTCAATTTGTGGTGTGGGAGGCACGATGAGACCATTGAGCGCCCAATCATCTTCTCACAAAGCTACGTCTCACATTCAACCCCTATTTAACATTTAGAAATTGCAAGTCTCTCGCTACCCCCTTCTCCACATAGCATGACGTCTTTCCAACGACATTCTCCCATCAATCAAGGCGTAAAACTCTCCATTGACTCGGTTAATCTCCAACCATAGTTACAAATAGCATGTAACGTGCACTTTTTTTGCAATTATTTGTATTAACTTTTTTTCAAACCGTCAAGCAATTGTCTAAGTGTTTGTAATAATAAGGGTTTTTTATTTTTAAACTACAAAGGAGGGGTAGTCTTTTTCTATTTTATCATAATTGGCAAAAGGGGAAGGTAATTTTATTTGTCAAAGTTAAAAACTTGTAAAAGAAGAGTGATTTTTTTTTTCTTTTGCAATGAATGTGAACAATGTGGGAAAAATGTTTGCTTTATGGCCTAGGTCATATAACACCACTCTTCTCCAATTGTCATTCAAGAATTCCCTAGGATCCTAAATTGGATTGACTATCAACCCAAAGGTGAATCAATTCTCAACAAGGAAGGCCTCAGAGGGGTTCTTTTAGGCTTTAAAGGGTTCACCACCAAGCAAAAGAATGGAAAAGAAAAATTAACATTCAACTCATAAAACCTAATAATGCAAATCAAATGATGACTGCAAATGATAAAATTAAGTAACAGAAAATTATGATGTGTGTCCCTGGGAAATCTGGATATGTGATGAGGATTCTGGAAATGCAAAAATGCTATCAAAATATGTTAGGGAGGACTAAGATGCCCTTACTGTTGTCTTAGTCTCGCTGTCATTTTTCGAGGGATATGCAGAGTCTTCAGATGTTGGAATGGAACCTAAACGAATCTCTGCAAAATACCCTTGGAAGGACTAAGACGCCCTTACTATTGTCTTAGTCTTGTCTTGAATTTTTGAAATCTCTAAAGGTGATCCTGAGGCTCAATCTTTGCACTTCCTTCTTCTCATATCTCAAGTTTTGAAACTTTCAGATATGACCTGTAGGTGAGTTTTCATCAAGATGACAACTTTGCAATGCAACTTTTCAACTTTCCACTTCAAATGATCTTCAAGTCTTCGACCTAAATCTGCAAACACAAACACGCAAGAGACAAAAAAACTTGACGATTGTTAGTAAATGGGGGTTTTCCTTGGTCAAACCCTTTGTTGGTAATTAAACCTTAGAATGAAATGAAATAAATGAGGGAAATGATGAATGACCAAAGTGTTATGTTGCAACTCACCAAACCCTTTTTATGATATCTACAAACTTGTATGAAATGGCTAGCTTGGATGTAGATCTTGAATCGAAGGAATGTTTGATAGATCTTGACTTGAATTACTTCTTGAATCGAAACCCTACATCAGAAGTGTTAGCTCAAAAACACACATGATGAAATAATATCTTTGATATAATGCTTGACGAATTGCTCTTGAATGCTCTTATGAACTCAATTATGTTATTAAGAATGCTCATTCAACTTGATTGGTCAAAAATGGGTGAAGGAACCTTGTATTTATACTTATCTATGCTTAATATCTTGAAACTACACCACAACAAGCCGACATATGAATTCATTAATTAAAGGAGGCTAAATCTCACCAAGATTTAAAATTAAATCTCAATAAATAACTTAAACAGGACTAAGACACCTTAGGTGGCATCTTAGTCCTAAGACATGAAACTCAGGGCACAGACTCGAAAAAGGGGCCCATTTAAGGTGCATTTGAAATTAGGGTTCTAAGACCTTTGAAGGAAAAAGATTCCCTAGGTGGTGTCTTAATCGTAGTCCAAAAATCAGAGACAGACAGCTAGAATCATTAAATTATCATTTATCCTTTGATGTCTGTCAGGATTAGCCATAAAAAGATATAATTTATTAGGCTTGTGGATGAAAATCAGGACCAATTAAGACATAAATATGAATAAACAAAGCAAGGTGGACCCAAAAAAGTGTGAAAATGCAAAGGTATGTATTTTCCTACACTACATTTATCTTCCACTTTAGTGAAAGGATGAACTTGCTTCAAACTCACACTAAAGTAGCCAACCACCCAATCAAGAGGGGTTCTAATGTACAAATGCTAGTATGATAGGATGAAAATAACTAAGAGGGTGACCAAGCCCCTAGGATGAAGACCATATGACAAACCAACATAGGCACAAAGAAACACACATGTGAATGATATATGAAGCCATAACCAGATTGCAAACATACACCATCAAAGATAGGAAGAGGAAAAAGGAAAAAGAAAATGCAACAAATCAAGCTTCGACTGGCCATCCCACGCACTATGGACCGGCTCTAGGATGTTTGTCCAAAAAGGTTTACAAGTGGAATGCGCTATCCACTATGCAAACAAAATGCATGCTCATAAGGGCTAGTGAAGCTAGTTGTCCACTAGGTGAGCCCCAAGAGATCAATATCAAAGTCATACCCCCATGACTATGATAAGGACAAAAAAATGCATGCTCACTGGAAAATAAATTTTGAGGGTGGCTATGTACTTCTCTTGCACTCTTAGGATCTTTCACCTAAAAGGAGAGAGATAAAACCCTATAATTGAGGTGGTTCATTCAAATACAGGAATGCAAGATGGAATTATGACTAAATGCAATAATTTAAATGCAACTAAGTTATGAAATTGAATGATTATGAATACAAAACTAATAAAATATGCAATTTTTGAAAACACAATCAAGTTTGCAAAAAGCTTAGAAAGATGGATAAAAACACAAGTGAAACTAAAAAAAAGTTGTAATTCAAAATGTGTACACCTGTGAGACTGATGAAGACTTGAAAGTACTCTGGTAATCTAGTAAATTTGACTTTTATGTTGACTAGGACTCATTTGCCACTCTGGGCGAATTAGTCCCAGGATAGGGTTTTCTGCCCAAAAATTGGTTTCTGCTCAATAGGTATCTGGATCTACATCTAACTCTGAAAGTCACCTCATGAGGGACTCATTCGCCATCCATGGCGAATCAGTCCACTTTCATTTTTTTGCAAACTTAGATCTCAGACCTGCACCTTGTCACCTGTACAACACTTCTTGACAGAAACCTGAATCGGGATCTTAGAAAATTCCTACAAAACATCTTAAAATTGGTTTTCTAATGGGGGGTTTTCCTTAGTCAAACCCCTAATTGGGTAATCAAACCTTGAATGGACAAAAATATGCATAAAACCCTAGCCTTAAGTGTGTTAAAGACTAGGAAAATCTGAAGTATGTCAAAACCCTATTCTATTGTGCTAGAATAAGATGTATAAATGTGATTTGAATGATGCAAGACTTCAACCTTAGAAACCCTACAACATATCAAATAGATGCAAATGACATGAAAAAGTAATGCAAACCTTAAGTTGGAAGATAGAGAGATGGAAGATGGAATCACTTTGAAAACAAGTCTTTAGGCGTGATTTGATGGCTAATTACATCTCCTCAACCTAGATTTCTCCATGATTCACCATAGGCATCCATCAACATCTCTTTGCAATGTTGAATCTTGATCAAGAAGTGAGCTTGAAGACCTACAAAAACCCTTAGTTTTCTACCCTAAAGCTTCAACTTTACTATAGAAAATGTAAATAAAACTTGTTGTGGAAGACTCCTAAAACTTAACTTTTTGAAATTGCTTTGTAAAAATGACTAAGAGATGTTAAAAATGGCCTAAAATGTGTATTTATAGGCATCAACACCTAATTTTCCTGCTATTTAGACCTAAGAGGCCAACATCCACCGAAAGATTAATTTGGATTAATTGAATTCCAGCTCAAAATTTAAATTTCCCTCAAAAGGGACTCATTCGCCACCCTTGGAAAATGGGTCCCACCAGAGGGGACTCATTTGCCCAAGGTGGCGAATGGATACCACTAGTGGTTTTTGAAGGTGGGTTTTCAAAATATGAATGAATTGAGTGCTATTTATTGGGATATAAGTGATCTTTTAAGTGAAACGGGCCTCTACATAAAAAAAAATGGGTCTGAGGGGCCTATAAATGTTGTTTTGAAGAATGAATAATGCAAGGGTACTCAAAAGTAGGTCCAAATTAAGCATGAAATTGTCTCTTTTCTCAAGAGTGTCCAATTTTCTATGCCACATTTAGCCCCCACTTTAGCGCCCATATGACTCTACGTGCATATGTAAGCTAAAGGACTCTAAACGGTGATTTTTATTTCATAAAAGGATACTCATTCAAAAGGTGGGAGAATGAAGCCCCCAATGTAGTTATCTGCAAAACCACAATATTAGGAACTGCATCCTACAAAACAAGTTTATTAGTTGTCCAAAAATCCTTTTATCTAACTCCTAGAAATTCCATTTAAGGGTAGATGTATGGCCCTCCTTGATTCTGCTTGCTTTACGGAGGTGGAATCAAGGTAGCAATCTAGCCACATCGAATAAAGAACATCATACCATAGGGAATTTTCAAGTACCATGCCATGTAACAATAGATGATTGATGATGTCAGGTGCAGAATCACAATTCCAACACATCAAATGGCAGTGAAAATAAAGTGCCCTACTTCCTGTTATGTTCTTTTGAAGAAAAGATGCTTTATTAACTCTTAAGAGAAAATAACCCTAATCTGATGTTTAAGAGTAAAAGTAATGAAAATAGGTGAAAAGAGGGAAAGGAATGTAATTTGTCACTTACTATTTTGTTTTACCTTCGTGTAGCTTGAGAGTGATGAGTGAGATGAGAATATGCCCAGGAGACGAGACTATACGCCTTCACAACTAGATGAGCTTTGAGAGTAGGTGGCATGCAGTGAGCTATACCATGAGGTGAGTCGATTCTGCAACTTTCGCTTAGTGATTTTGTAATGATTTAATGATTTTTGATGCATTTATAGGTTAATTTAGGAACTTGGAAAAAAAGTTCACAAATTGTCCCCTTTTGTTCGCAAAGTGTCCCTTTTGTTCGCAAAGTGTCCCATTTCTTTACAAAGTGTCCCAAAAGGGTTCTAAAGTGTCAAGGGCCTTTAGGAAAGCACACTAGATAAACTTTAGCACACTTGCATGATGAGTAATGTAAACATTGAATATATTAGATAAATGTTTATAGCATATTGTTATGATTTTGATAGGCTCCATCCCGGTTGCGATAGCGGCTAGGAGGGAGACAGATTAGCTTTCTCAGAGATTTAGCCCCAGCACTATCAACAAGAGAGACAGAGCATCTGCAAGCAGTAGGCACCTATTGGGCATATCTGATGCCACCTATGAGATACCATGACACCATGTTGATGGCCCTATGGGAGCGGTGGGACGTCAAGATGTATATGTTTCACCTTTCAACCAGGGAGATAACCATCACCCTAAAGGAAGTACACTATATTCTCTGAGTTCTTATTCAAGGAGAGTCGGTATATTTTCGAGGGGATCGGTCATTTCATGAGAAGAAGGTGGACATGCAGTATTGCTTGGGTGGACCTATTCATGATGAGCGCATGAGAGTGTGAATTGAGTTTCTTATGCTTCTATATTCACGAGCCCCCATTGTGACATGGATTATGATGCATATAGTGGCTCTTGTTCCCAATCCTGATGGACGAGCGACACACCTAGATGGAGGATTGGTACACTCGATTCACTAGATAGGATAGTCTATGCTTGGGGACGCTGCATCCTAGCACATCTTTATTATGATCTTGGTTGATTTGTGTTTCGAGAGATTGACAGTATGGTGCATTGCAAGCTTTTGTAGGTGTGGTTCCCTGAGCATATTACATGCACCAGGCCTATCGTGTTCCCATGTGCTATAGCTGCAAGATATCCACAAGCCTCTGGCTATCCTCTATGATGCTTGTGGTAGTAAGAAGATCTACATTTTTGGAGGGTGAGATTTGACCGGCTGGATAAGGATGAGATCCTATGGACACCTTATCTACTCACACTACAGTGGCCAGATCCCACATGACAGCTGAGGAGGATGCAGATGGACAGATTTTTGGCTAGGCATCATGACTATGGTGTACATCCATTCTATTATGGCTGAGTCATGCGACGATTTTGGCAAGTGTAGACACCATCAATGGCGTGCCCCTTCATTAGGCGATCAGTGCGGAGTGACCGGAGGCTGGGTGATACTATTTGGATCACTATAGATCATGTTCGTGAGAGTGATTCTGATGATTCAGATCATAATCAGCCACCAGTTACCAACACTGATGATGTTGGTAGCATAGACGAACATGAGGAGTGGTGGTCAATGACATGACCAGCTCCTGTATTTCCCATGGATGTCCCTATAGGTGATGCAGGACCAGCACCAGATGAGGGAGATGAGCCAGAGGGTAGGGCAGAGGATGTACGATACAGGCCAAGAGATATATTTACTGATGTTATCGATGATGAATATGATTTAGAGGCCGATCTTGACTATGAGGACCATGATGGAGGAGAGGAGGAGGAGGAGGATGATTATGAGGAGGAGTATGAGGAGGAGCCACCCCTAAGTGAGGGTGATGAGGTAGTGACTAAGGATCAATATGAGCAAGGAGAGTCTTCACACACTCGTGTGACCAAATCACATACAATAGCTACAACAGACATCGGGACCCATAGTCATAGAGAGGCTAGCACATCCTCCATTCCCCCCAAAGAGGATGAGGTTGATATCCCCCAGCGGACTGGAGATATAGGTGATGATATTTAATTTCATGCATGTAATTTATTGTGTTATGCTTTATATATATATCATGATGATGTTTACTAATTGTGTACCTTTTCTATCTTGCAAGAGTGATGAGAGACTGGTGAGAGTTCTATCGTCAGGCTACCGTAGAGATAGTCCTTGCATCCATCAACAAGGAGGAGATGGATCTTGACTACATGCCCCCACCGATTGGGGAGAAGGAGCCAGAGTCACTTAGACCTTTCGCAAGGCTATGGGCAATGTATGAGAGTGTGAGGAGACAACTCCGTCGAGTTGAAGGCTCAGGACAGTCCACCCAAACTCTAGCAAAGGTGGAGAGACTGCATGCAAAGCTGGCACAGATACGAGCGGAGAGGGATCAGATGGCAGAGGATCATCTTGTGGCTCTTGGTCGAGTACAAGGTCCGGAGTATGCACTCATAGTTGGCGGATCACGATCACAATCACACACGAATGTCTCATGACATCTGGGGACCGAATCATGGGTGCCAAAGCCCGAGGGGTCTAGCTCTCACAAACCTTGGTGATTATGTATATGATGATGACATATATATAAAACTTTTGAGATAGATATATAAGCATTTGATGTTGTTGCAATTTTTCTTAATGTGTTTGAATGTTAAATGGAAATGTGATTAATTAAATAACTTAATTAAAAGTATTTAATTAATGGCTACATGATTCAACATGATTGATGTGATCTAATGTAAAACATATTTCAATTTCACTTTGGATACAACATTGTTGAACTAAAGAAAGTATGTTAAATTAGATACACTTATAATGCTTATAAGGATCAAACTTAACATAACAAGACAATGAATAGTATGAAATCTAAAGTAATTATAAAAAGAACTTAAATAATTACCTTACTGTTCAAGATAAATGCATGATCAATTGTCAAGAACGAAGCAATGTGAAAGTTATTTAGAATGAAACCAAATAACTTTAGACAACACTGCTTTTCAATTCACACTATTCAAGAAGACTAGAGATAATACTGACACAAATGGGCAGTATTAATAGGTTCCTTAAGGGGTGTTTCGTCGAACTCAGTTAAGACGTAAGCACCAGACCCATAACAGGTAGCGATTATGTAAGGTCCTAACCAATTAGGGCTGAATTTATCTTTGTCCTCATGGTTAGCATTAGTATTTTGTTGGTTCTCATAGAGAATGAAATCACCCTTATGAAACATTTGAGGAATGACATGAATGTGATGTTCTTGTTGTAATTGTTTAATATAATCTTGGAGATGCTCAAGAGCGTTAATACGCTTTTCATCGAGCATCTCAAGCTGATGCAATCGTTGGTCTTTATAAGTGGAATCTTCAATAAGGTCTTGAAGAGATATTCACAGCATAGGAATTTCTAACTCCAAGGGCATGATCATGTCAGTACCATAAACAAGGTTATAGGGTGTAGTTCCCGTAGATAACCTAACACTTGTTCGATAAGCCCAAAATGCATAATGCAATTGCGTATGCCAATCCTTATGATGTTTGTTAATATTTTTCTTTAGGATTTGTTCAAGAATCTTGTTAGTGCTTTCAGCTTTTCCATTGCATTGTGAATAGTATGGTGTAGAAAATCGATGTTGGATATTGAATGTTTCAAGAAATATCTTTACTTCATTATTCTTAAATGGGGTTCCATTGCCTGAAACAATTGCGGAAGGAAGGCCAAAGCGAGCAATGATGTGTTCAATGTGAAATGAAAAATTACTTCAGTGTTCGTAGATCGAAGAGGCATAGCTTCCACCCATTTTGTGAAGTAGTTTGTTGCAGTTATTATAAATGTATGTCCGGTAGAAGAGGGAGGTGAATTTTTTCCAATAAGATCCAATCCCCATACTAAAAAATGGCCAAATGGGAATTTGGGCACAGAGCTTAGAAGCAAAGGCATGGATCAAATTGCTATGTTCTTGACATTTGTGGCATTGTTTAATGTAAGGAAAACAGTCTTTCTCCATATGTTGCCAATAATATCCCATACGAATAAGTTTTTGCACTAACGACCGTCCTCCAAAATGACCTCCACAAGCACTAGCATGAGCCTTCTTAAGGGCTATAGGAATTTCAGTGTCCTTAAGACACCTTAGTAAGAGGCCATTGAAGGATCTTCTATTCAACACATCGACGAGGATCACATATTTGGCTGCTAGTTTGCATAAACGATTTCGAGTATTTGTTGTTGTGGGCTAGGGAATGGTACCGTCTTTTAAATAATTGTATATTGTATCATACCATTCTTGTGAGGCTTCTTGAGTTGTGGTTAAAATGTCTTCTAAGCGAGTATCAATCAAAGGTTTCATGATCAGGTGAATAACGAAGGTGAATTATGTTAAAGGGTCGTGTGGGGATATAAGAGAGGTTGCACTCGCCATCGCATCTGCATCTTGATTTTCTTTTCGAGGGATGTTATCAATGGTGAATGATTCAAACTTCTCTAACAATTTCATTGTGAGGTCCTTGTATTTTGATAATTTGTCATGTTTAGTTTGATATATGTCCCATTGATGTGTTTGATTACTAGTTCTGAATCACCAAAGATCTTGATATCTTTAGCACCCATGGTTAAAGCACCTCACAATTCGGCGATTAGTGCCTCATACTCAACTGTGTTATTTGTACATAGGAAATTTAATCGATAGGACAAGGGAATAGGCTTTCCATCTGGTGGAATTAATACCACGCCAGCACCGGAACCTATTCTACACTTAGATTCATCGAAATAAAATTCCCATTTTTTAATATCAGCAGTCAAGACACTATCGTCAGGAAAGGAGTCACGATTAGGTAAAGCGAGAAGAGAAGGGGCATTAGCTAAGTGACCAGTTAAGGCTTTTCCTTTGATTGATTTTTGGGAAAGAAACTTAAGGTCAAACTCCGTTAACAACATCACCCACTTAGCTAAGCCTCCAGAAAGATCGATTTTATTAAAAAGATGCTTAAGGGAATCAAATTTTGTTATGACTTGTATTTCAAAATTTAGTAAATAATGTTGCAATTTACTAGTAGTGAATACAAGGGCTAAACATTGTTTTTCAATTGGTGAGTATCGAGTATCATAATCAATTAAAGTTTGACTAATGTATAAACAAGATGTTATTTTCCATGATCATCCTGTTTAGCCAACAATGTTGCAAGAGCATGGGTTGACGCTGCGATATAAGGGATAAACAATTTTTTTGGCATTGAAGGTTTTAAAATAGGTGAAGTTGTGAGGTATTCCTTTAAACTCTCAAAATCATGTTTTCAATCCTCATCCCAATCAAAAGGTACACCCTTTTTGAGAACATGTGTGAAGGGTAACGTGCGACCGGCTAAAGATGCCATGAAATGACAGATAGCTTGAATTCAACCTTGTAATGTGCACAATTGAGAAATGTTCTTAGGAGGTGGCATATTAATAATGACATCAATTTTCTTTGTATCCACGTCAATGCCTCTATGAGATATGACAAACCCCAAAATTTTACCACTATCTATGCCAAAGACACTTTTTTAGATTTAATCTCATGTTATATTTACATATTCATTCGAAGATTTTTTGAAGAACATTTACATTGTCTTGTCTTGTTAAGGATTTAGCAAGGATGTCATCAACATAATCTTCCAATATTTTATGTATGTAATCATGAAAGATCAACTTCATCGCTTGTTGATAAGTTGCGCTAGAATTCTTTAAACCAAAGGGCATGACAACCTAGCAAAATGTTCCCCAAACAGTTGTAAATGCAATTTTGTATTGATCTTGAGGGTTGATAAGGATTTGATTATAACCATAAAATCCATCCATGAAGGAAAACAAAGCATGTCCAGCAGTTGAATCCACGATCATGTCAATATTATGAAGCAAAAAGTCATCTTTTAAAGAGGCTTTATTCCAATTACGAAAAATTCATGCATACTCTAATACCATTATTGGGTTTAGCAACTACAACAATATTTGAGATCCAAGGAAAATAATCAATAGGGAAAATTAAACCCACATTAAGGAGTTTTTTCAAGCTCCACTTTAACATGCAAGGCTATGTTAGGGTGCATTTTTTGTATCTTTTGGTGAACAGGTTTAGAATTTTCAGCGAGAACAATGTTGTGTGTAAAAATTTTTGGGTCAATTCCTAGCATATCAGAATATTTCCAAGCGAAAATTTTAGGAAAATCATGAAGCAAGGTTGTAGTATCCTCTTGTTCTTTATCATCAAGGCACTTCCCAATTTTAATAACTTTATCTTTATCCTCTATGTACATTGGCACATCAATTTTATCTCCTAAAGGGAGTGCATTAGATTTAGAAACTTCAAAATCATATGGTTCTTCAGTGATATCACTATCTTTTTGCTTGGTAATTATCACAACACAAGTAACCCATTTCATGGGAGTAGTAGAGGATGTGTTATCATAAACTCCTAACATTTGTTTTAGAGTTTCATCACTGTCAACATACTACCATGATGGTGATGAGTTCATATCAAGCAATTCAAGATGTTTGATGGTGAGTTTGTGTTTTGGTTGACATGTAATAGTGTTGATATTCAAAGATGGTCATTGAGTAGATTTTGACATTTTAGAAAAAGAATATCCCAATCTAGTTTTTGTCACTTATGTATAAGGTTCTAAAGGGACATGAATACCTTGTTCATGCTTTCCACACCCTTTTCTAGTATATCCTAATTATTTCATAAGTTCATAGCCTTTTCCATAAAGTCTTTCCATTTCTTTCGGATTAGGCGGAGATTGATAATCTATCTCATCAAAATTTGTTGTATATGTTGGGTTTTCTTCTAAAGTAGCTCGGAGATAGATTTTTGAGAAGATTTTTCTAAGTTTTGAGTGGACATGATGGTTGGTTATTCGTGTTTCTCATCTTTCTTTTCTATGATGATGTACTTGCCCATAAATGAAGGTGTGAATTCTAAGGATCCCCAACCATCACCAAATAATTTAGACACTGATTCCTCATCTTGTTGGTCAATTTTGAGGGGTTCTATATTAGATGTTGGGATTAATGTATTCAGAGGACTTGTGGTTCCTTTTTCAAGGTGCAAACAACTTTTAGGCTTGGAGTCTATTTCAACTTGATAAATGTTGTTGTTATAGACATATTTCATTATGTGATGAAGGGTTGAAGGCACTGCATTTATCTCATGGATCCATTGTCTGCCTAAAAGAATATTATAGGAAAGATCATAAGGTATGATATGAATAGGAGTTTGCATAGTAGCCACCCCAACTGTAATAGGCAAAGTGCTTACACCAAGCGGTTGTTTTGTTGTATTGTCAAATCCTCAAATGGATAAGGAATCAGGTTTTATTTGTGACTTTTCAACATGCAATCTATCAAGGAGATTCACACTACACACATTAAGGGAAGAACCATTATCAATAAGGGTTCTTTTGATACCTATTCGATTGAATTGAGCAATTATCATAAAGGCTTCATTTTGTTTTTGCAACTCTAAAGGAGGGAGCTCATGTTGATGGAAAGTAATGTCTAGATTAACTTTATTCATTCCATGTATTAAAGCTACCACATGATTCAGAGTTGTACCAGGAGGGACCGTTATGTGTTGTAAGGTTGTTTGAAGAATAGTGTGGTAATTTGGTGAATTCTAAAGTAAATCCTAAAGGAAAATTTTGGCAGGAGTATTCTTGAGTTGTTCAAAAAAATCATACTCCTTTGTGTGTGAGGGAAAGCGAGGAGCACTAGGCGGATTAGGTAAAGGTAAAGAGGGTGGGGTTGGTTGCGGTGGTTATGGATTGTTTATGGTATTATATGTATGAGAAACAATAAGATTACTGGATTGCTGTAACACATCAGGTTTAGGTGGGTAAAGAGTGAATTCAGTTTTATTGGAAGGATGAAGTTTATGTGAGGGTGGGTAAAGAATGAGTTGATGTTGAATCGCATTAACATGATCCTTAGTTTTAGATTGTTCACAAAAAACCCTAATGGATGACTTAGATGAGACAAAGTCCTGAAGGGCTTGGGTATGTGTAGGATCATGATGGGCCAAAAAGTGGCAATATGATGGGTATGTGGCTGACGACTATTTTTTACCCAAAATTGATGAAATGAAAAGGGTTTTTAAAGGAGATTCTTAGCTTTCCACTGATATAAATTATTCTTGATTTTGAATTTAATAAGTAATTATTATTCATTTTCTATTCAAATTACAACTAAAGTCCTGATTGATAGGCTGATTAAAAAACATCTATAGCTTTCAAAGGATATCACATTTTTTGAATCCAAAATATGCATCACATTCTATGCTTCACATACTATAGGATTAAAAAAAAAATTGAATTTCATGAATTTTTGACCAAGTTAAGGTGGTCGGACATACGAGTTTTATATTTTTAGAAAATTTATAATAAAAATTCATAATTAATTATTTACTTGGAAAAAATTACAAAAAATAATGCATCACATTTGGGCATGAGTCCTCTACTTATATCTAAAATCTTATAAAAAATATTATCATTTTATTGTGGTTAGGGTGGTTAGATAGACACATACTTTTTCTCTAAAATTTAAGTAGTGCATTGAAATTTCAAATTTTCACCAAATAGATTTTTTTTAAACCCTAGTAGTTTAGAAACTACATTCAATTTGCTAGATTCTATTCTTACATATTTTTGAAATAATATAGATAACTTATTCAAATTTTTACGTCAAGTTTCCTAACTCTAATTTTTCTAAATTTTTTGCCACTTAAGGGCCTATTTTTTCCATGATGATCTTGCACATACCCGCTTCATCTAACATATCTAGGTCATTATGACTAAAAGGTTTGAGGGGTAAGTTATCGTTAATCGTTTTAGGTTGCTAATAAAAATTTGAGAGACATTAATGTTCGTTGTTGTAGGTTTGGCACAAAAAACCTTAGTGGATGACCTAGGTGAGATGAACTCCTAAAGGGATTCATCTAACAAGTCAAGGTCATCACTACTAAAAGGTTTGAGGGATAGGTTATCATCAATTGTTTTAGGTTTCTCATGGAAAGCTTTAGAAGATGTTCAAAGTGAGTGAGATAAAGTCTTGAAGAACTTCATCTAACTTGTCTACATCATCACTCCTAAGAGGCGTGCATGAGATAGTATTTCTAAATTCAATCATTTGTTTGAAAGTTTGGTTTGATGTTTGTGGTTTTTTGTTGTTTTTATGTATTGACGAATCTAATTTAAAAGAACTAGGAACTAATGTTGAAAAGGAAATGTGCAAAAATATAAGACTATCCATAAATTCCATAAAAGGAAATGATGCTTTATGCAAAAGATTTAAATATAACAGGAACTAATTGAACTAAAACAGAAAAGGAATTGCAAAGAATAGAAAAATGTAAAACAAGACACTGAATTCTGAAAAGATTGATGCAAAAATTGCACTAGGATTGATTCATCCAAGGTGGTGAATGAGTCCTAGGATAGGTATTTTTAAGTTTTTTCTATTTATTTTTACTCTTTTGAATGTATTAAGGTCTGTACAGTGCAAATAAAGACTAAAAATGGGTATGTGCAGGATCATGATGGGCCAAAAAGTGGCAATATGATGGGTATGTGGCTGATAACTTTTTTTTAACCCAAAATTGATGAAACGAAAAGGGTTTTTAAAGGAGATTCTCAGCTTTCCACCAATATAAATTATGCTTGACTTTGAATTTAATAAGTAATTATTATTCATTTTCTATTCAAATTCGACTAAAGTCCTAATTGATACTGATTGAAAAAATCTATAGCTTTCAAATGGTATCACATTTTTTGAATCCAAAACATGTCACATTCTATGCTTCACATACTATAAGATTAAAAAGAAAAATTGAATTTCATGAAGTTTTGACCAAGTTAAGGTGGTCAGACATACAAGTTTTTATATTTTATAAAATTTGTAATAAAAAAATCATAATTAATTATTTACCTTGGAAAAAAATTACAAAAAAATATGCATCACATCGGGACATGAGTCCTCTACTTATATCTAAAATATTATAAAAAAATATTATCATTTTATTGTGGTTAGGGTGGTCGACAGACACCTACTTATTTTTTCCCTGAAATTTAAGTACTATTGCATTGAAATTTCAAATTTTCACAAAGAGATTTTTTTTTTTTAAATAAACCTAGTAGTTTAGAAACTATATTCAATTTTCTATAGATTCTATTCTTATATATTTTTTAAAGAATATAGATAATTTATTAAAAAAATTACGTCAAGTTTCCTAACTCTGATTTTTCTAATTTTTTTGCCATTTAAGGGCCTGTTTTTTCCATGATGATCCTGCACATACCCAAATGCAGAATTTTAGAATGATTTGATAAAATGCAATGCAATAATGATCTCTAAATGATAAGTTCAGTAATGCAATTTTAAGAAGACCTAGGGTGCAAGAACAATGCAAAAAACAATAAAATTGAGTCCTAGGATGCAAATGCAAATGCAAATCAAAAGGATATAATTTTCAATATGCAGGTTCACCAAAATGAACCAAAAAGGATCTTTCACCTAAAAGGAGAGAGATAGAACCCTAAAATTGAGGTGGTTCACTCAAATAGAGGAATGCAAGATGGAATTTTGACTAAATGCAATGATTTAAATGCAACTAAGTTATGAAATTGATTGATTATGAATGCAAAACTAATAAAATATGCAATGTTTGAAAATATAGTGAGGTTTACAAAAAGCTTAGAAAGATGGATAAAAACACAAGTGAAACTAAACAGAAAGTTGTAATTCAAAATGTGTGCACCTGTGAGACTGATGAAGACTGGAAAGTACTCTGGTAATCTGGTAAATTTGACTTTTATGTTGATTGGGACTCATTCGCCACTCTGGGTGAATTAGTCCCAAGATAGGGTTTTCTACCTAGAAACTGGTTTCTGCTCACTGGGTATCTGGATCTGCATCTAACTCTGAAAGTCACCTCATGAGGGACTCATTCACCATCCATGGTGAATCATTCCACTTTCAATTTTTTGCAAACTCAGATCTCAGGCCTACACCTTGTCACCTGTACAACACTTCTTCACGAAAACCTGAATTGAGATCTCAAAAAATTCTTGCAAAACAACTTAAAATTGGTTTTCTAATGGGGAGTTTTCCTTGGTCAAACCCCCATTGGGTAATCAAACCTTAAAGGGACAAAAATATGCATAAAACCCTAGCCTTAAGTGTGTTAAAGACTAGGAAAATGTGAAGTATGTTGAAATCCTATTCTATTGTGCTAGAATAAGATGTGCAAATGTGATTTGAATGATGCAAGAATTCAACCCTAGAAACCCTACAACATATCAAATAAATGTTAATGACATGAAAAAGTAATGCAAACCTTAAGTTTGAATATATAGAGAAGATGGAAGATGGAATCACTTTGAAAACAAGTCTTTAGGTGTGATTTGATGGCTAGTTGCATCTCCTCAACCTAGATTTTTCCATGATTCACCATAGGAATCCATCAAAAACTCTTTGCAATGTTGAATCTTGATCAAGAAGTGAGCTTGAAGACAGGCAACCCTTAGTTTGCTACCCTAAAGCTTCAACTTTACTATAGAAAATGCAAATAAAAGTCATTGTGGAAGACTCCTAAAACTTAACTTTTTTAAATTGCTTTGTAAAAATGACTAAGAGATGTGAAAAATGGCCTAAAATGTGTATTTATAGGCATCAACATCTAATTTTCCCGTTATTTAGACCTAAGAGGCTAACATCCACCAAAAGATTAAGTTGAATTAATTGAATTCCCACTCAAAATTGAAATTTCCCTCAAAAGGGGCTCATTCGCCCAAGGTGGCGAATGGGTCCCACTAGTGATTTTTGAAGGTGGGTTTTCGAGATATGATTGAATTGAGTGTTGTTTGTCGGGATTTAAGTGATTTTTTAAGTGAAACGAGCCTCTAGATCAAAAAAAATGGGTCTTAGAGGCCTATAAATGTTGTTTTGAAGAATGAATAATGTAGGGGTACTAAAAAGTAGGTCCAAATTAAGCATGAAATTGTCTCTTTTATCAAGAGTGTCCAAATTTCTAAGCCACACTCACAAAGGCTAGTGAAGATAGTTGTTCACTAGGTGAGCCCCAGGGAACCATATCAAAGCCATACCTCCATTCTTTTAATAAGGTACGGTAAGAAAATGCATTCTCATAAGGGCTAGTAAAGCTAGTTGTTCACTAGGTGAGCCCCAAGGAACCATATCAATGCCATACCTCCATGAATTTAATAAGGCACAAAGAGAAAATGCACGCTCGCAAGGGATAATGAAGCTAGTTCAGTAGGTGAGCCGTAGGGTACCATATCAAAGCCATACCTCCATGAATTTAATAAGGCGCAAAGTGAAAATGCAAGCTCACAAGGGCTAGTGAAGCTAGTTGTTCACTAGGTGAGCTCGAGGGAACCATATCAAAGCCATACATCCATGACTTTAATAAGGCACAAAAATAAAATGCAAGAGGAAACAGGGATGTTCGAAGGTATTTTTCTTAGTGTGAAGTGTTTTTCCTTGCCTTAGTATTCCAATCTTCGGCCTCCTTTTCTTTTGACTGTGGAAGTGTTCGGGTTAATGAAGGGTCGATAAGGAAGACGAGTAATGTGCCACGTGGTGGCTGCACGACTTTCTCTCATTGTTTTCTTTTCAGAGGAGTGCCTAAGACACATGTCAGAGTGGCGGAAGTTTTCTACAAAAATGTTTTTCAGAAACATAAGGTTTTCGACCACGCGACGTGTCATCTTTCTATCAAAGGAAGATTGTGCCTCTTATAAGGTAATATCTTTTGGATACTATTGGAACTCGTTGGCTTTTCTTTTCTTGGTTCTTGGGATGGAAGCCTCGAGATGGAAGCCTCGAGTCGGAGCTTCGAGATGATGTGATTGGTCAACAAAATCCTTTTGCCAAGCTATTGTTTTTAAGGTTTGATCATGCATAAGCTTCTATCATTAAAATATCTAAAAGAAATTAATGCAGTCATTGGGAGTTAATGAGCAAAGATCTTTTGAGGCCTAACCAAGGGTTTACCATCAGATTGTGAGCTATCAAATATCAACATCTGGCAGCAATAACTTTTGTACTAAGGCAGTGTTTCTTTCTTTTGGCAGCTATATAAGGAGAGCAACGACACAATGAAGGGTAGGATTCCAAGTGATAGTTTCTTGCAAAAGAAATGTTTTCTTTAGTTTTCTTAGGATTTTAGAATTATTTTTAGAAATAAGTTACATAACTACTTTATTCTAGCATGTTATATCTATTAAGGTTTAAACTATTATCGGATTGGCATCTGACCTTTGTTTCAAAGTTCATTTTATAATTAAGCATGAACTATTGAGGATAATTTGTTGAGACTATGCATGAATGGCCTTTTTCAAGCTTTCTCTCTTTATATTGTCATCTTGAATGAAACATTATGTCTTGCAAGTTGTATCTAGATAGTTTAAGTAGCGGATTTCTATGCTTTATGCTTGTATGGTAGAATAGTGGCTTAGGAAAATTGGACTATGTCATTGGACTTTTCTGTTTTTCTTAAAGTTGTTATTTTGTTTTGTTTTGTTGTATTGGGAGACAAAGTTCTTTTGATTTCTGAAATATTGTTCTTTTACTCATAAGAAATCTTAATGTTTGATCAGACCTTAATGAACACTGCTTGAGAAAAGATCTGAAAGTTTACACTGTGCTTGAAGTTAGCCTTTGTTGTTCATTCTTGTTGGAAACTTACAGCCAATTAAAAACAATTTCCACATAACCCATAAAGAAATCTATGCATCTAAGTATTCAGAATCCACATACAAGAGAATAGACAACATACCCATGAAAATTTGACACAAGATATACCCTGGGAAAACCTTCAAGAGGGAAAAACCCAGCCTCCAAAAGCATCCATTTCTCATGTATTATTTAGCAATAAAGATTACAATACATCTTCTAAGTCTCCATGAACACCATTGAAGCAACGAGCTCTCTCCAAGCAATCCATGCGGACAAGCATGCAACCACATATCATGTGCCATGCTTCAAACCCTCACAAATGCTAACCAGAGCTAATCATGCAAAATTGCATCTCACAATAACTACCTTTGTGGTTTCTTTTATAGAAGCAAGCTCCCACAAAACCACTAAGTGGTATTGCACAAAAAGCACTTGTTGGAAACTTACAATTCTATTTCCAACAATGAGGGGTTGTGGTATTATGTGTCTATTTATATCAATCATAGGAATAATTTGGGTTTGAAATGTTGTAAAAGCTTTGGCGCATCACCTTTTATGTTTTATGTTTACATTTCCTTCTCCCCTTATCTAAAAACCCCAAAAGAAGAGCCATATTTCTATAAAAAACCTAGAGGTATTCAGTGAGATGCAATTTGTCCCCCACTTGCTGAATTTCCCATAAGATTGTCAGAGAAGCGTAAGCTTTGACGATCAATAGTTATTTTTTTGGCATGCCCAATGGGACAGAAGTTTTTCCAAATGCCTGATTGGAAGTCACAAATATTTCTTGAATCAGGCTAAGGAAGAAAACTAGAAGTTTCATGACCAGAGTCCAAACAAGAGCATCCTCGAAAGGTCACTTCCAGTACTCTCAGTTACCTACCTCAATCCCTAGAAGGAGAAGACTTATAGGTTCTATATCACTTGTAAGGAGTAAAATAGTGAGAAGTTAGAGCCTAGTATCTAGAGCTTTATCTACTCCACCCAGAGGCTTAAAATTCCAAATAAGATTGCCTATATATCTGATTCATAGGAATCTTTTCTTCATGGCTCATTTACATCCCCTTGCTCCTAGAAATTTTGTAACATGGGATAGTAGTAGTCCGTTACAACCACCAACACCCCCAGATGTATGTCCTGCTATACCTGCTAATGCCCTCAAGGCTATTCCAAGATTCTCCAGAGAAGATTTTAAAACCCCTTCCAAACACCTTCAAGATATAGCAAAGATATGTAGGGTACATAATATAGCAGAAGAAAATATCTCTCTAAGGTTGTTAGCTGCATATTTTAAGGGAAAGGCCCAAGATTGGTATCAATCTTTGGTCTTGGGTTCTATCATCTCTTGGGACTAGCTCAGAGAGCACTTGTTCGAATGCTTTTCAAAAAGGGGAGATCGCTCCTCACTATTGCATCAATTAATCACCATTAAAAGGGCCCCAAGAGAAACCATGAGCAATTTCAACACTAGGTTTGATAAAACATGGCAGAGGATTCCCCTAACTGCCTAACCCCTAGCTACGATGGCATTCATGTTCTATCTAAAAGCTAACAATCTGAATATCACAATTATTATAACTTCCATGGGGGGAGATATCTTTCTCGATGCTTATGAGTTGGCAGTACAAGCAGAAAATAGTCTAATTGATGCTAGGAAGCTCCTGCCATGACCCCCCATGCCCATGTTTGCAAAATCCTTCAGAATATCTCAAGAAGGAGCCTGTTCAAGAATGTCCGCTATATAAAGCAGTACGTCGGATACACCCTAGTCTATGTATGTATATCCCTCTGCACAAAGTAGCGTGTCGAGCTCAAGTTCAGTCGCAGCTGATATTAATGACATGAAGAGTCTCATGCAGACTCTTGTTAATGAATTGGTCATCCTCAAATGGCAACAAGAAATGCCTCTGAAGCTGGACACTAGGACCTATGATGGAAACAAGCTTTCCTATCAACAAACTACACACCAAGGGTTTCCCCAAGGAGGAGGCCAACAGGCGACATCTGTGAACCAGATAGTTCTAGTCACCATGGCACTTCAAATAGTAAAAGTCAGTCATAATAGAGAAATGATGCAAGGGTAGAATAATTTGGCGAAAGAAGATGACGTATGGTGTTTCCCATGCAATGATGGTCATCTTCGGCAGAATTTCCCAAGGAGAAATATGCAAAAATGGATGGCAGAACAAAGAAGCAAAGGCCCTCCCTTGAATGCAGACGAGTATGGATCATCCGAAATGGAGAATACTCGCTTTAGAGCGCAATTGCAAGGGATGTCCCTGGAACAAGAGATAGACAATGCACCTAATCAAGCGTTGTTCTCATGGGTGGAGGAAGAAGATACAATATATGCAAATGAAGCTTCAACAACTGTACTCCACTGGTATGGTTAGATTATAACACAAGATCTAAGAGGAGGCTCGCTAGAGAATATGTACAACAAGCTTTGTCACATCCATAACCGCATCAGCCACCTCTACAAGAGAAGCAAGCTCCATCGCACATCGTCCCACCTTTTCCACAACCACGTAATTCACCAATGGTAGGAAAGGAGATGATCAAGGCGCCAATCTCAGTCACGATAGAAATTTTTCTCTCAAAAATGAAAGAAATACCACCGTTTAAGCCTAAGGCCCAAACGACTGGGATGCATAATATGGTGGAGAAATAAAAGAAGGCGCCTACCAATGTATCATTGTGGGACATCATATCAATTCCTGAGCAGAAAACTCTACTTCAAGAAGAACTAGAGGTGGAAGAATGAAACCCACAAGTGAAGGCGACTCAGTCGTGCAATCAAAGCGGAGGTGACAGATCCTTGCTTCTTCCCCAGACTCTGGAAGTAACAGCTTATGCAAATGATGTAGATGATATAAAAGAAAAGGAGGTAAGCAGAACAAAGCCCACACCTTTCTTTTTAACTCTTATAGTAGGATACAAATTGTTGCATAATAATATGATTGATTCGGGGGCTAGCACAACTGTTATGCCAAAATAAGTGGTGGATGCTTTAAAACTCAAGTATGAGCCCTTGGAAAAGGGAATTATCCAACTAGAATAAAAGAAGGTCCCAACCGTTGGTCGAATAAGGGATTTGTCCCTGATCCTTTTCTCTTTCCCAAGCCAAACAGTCATGCAAGAAGTGGTAGTAATAGACATTCCACTGGTCTTCGAAATGTGTCTATCAAGGGATTTCACCACCAAACTTGGTGGATACCTAAAGCTTGACTGGTCCCACTTGATTTTGAGAACCAAGCATGGGGAAAAGATGAAGATTCTTTCTAAACCTTTGCATCCAAAACATATTGTAGACAATGCATTCCTATGCTTTGAAGCCACACATACTGGTAAATCTCAACAAGAGAAATATTGTGTTGAAATGCTAGAAGATGAAAAGGATACAAGTGAGCGGACTCCAGAGGAACAAGTGCTTCTCAACCAATTCATTGATTCTGATCCATTGGGAAACTTCCATGCGACTGGGCTTGGCACTTATGTAATTTACTATGGTGATCAAACTTTTTCAAAACTAATAAAGGATGAGGAGAAATCTGATGACCCGTTTGAAAATTTTCTATGGGCCCTATATTTTGACGGTGCCAAATGTAAGGTTGGCTCCGATGTAGGTGTCTGATTACTCTCTCCAATAGGATCTGAGACTCTCAAATCTTACCATTTTATGTTCTCATATTCAAATCACGATCTCGAATATGAGGCCTTATTTCACAGCCTAAATCTTGCACAAAGAATGGGTATAAAGAGAATACAAGTTTTCAAAGATTCAGAACTGGTAGTGAGCTAGGTCCACAGTCATACAAAAACTGAGTCTGGGACCTAATTAAGAGTTTTGAAGCCTTCAACGTACAAGTTATTCCCCAATCCTAGAACAACATAGCTAATTGAATGGCATCATTTGGGTCACAATTCGAACCAGCTTTTGACTCAACTAGGAAAAATGTAGTATAGGTCATTGTCTGACCCTCAATTCCTAACAATGATGAAAATTTGTAGGTTTTCAATGATGATACTCAAATAGCTACCTTCATACAAAAGGGAGGAATGGTTCCTAACACTCCAACCCCAGGGGCAAAATTTTCTGATGGGCAGGTCATCCAATTAAAAGGGAACAAGCTTCCAAGAGGATTGATTTCCCTCAAGAACCTCTTTAACTATGAAGTTGCAAGAAACGGAAAATGAAGGTTCATGGCAGATGAAAGAGATTATGAAGAGCTTGATGTCGGAAGGGGCAGAAAGTTAAAAGTTAGAAAAGAGGTTCCACTAAAAGATAAAGAAAGACTAAGGGAGCTATGTTATGAATACGACAGAGTTATGGGCTTGACCTATGATGACCTTAGAGGTTAGGACCCCGATATAATTCAGCATACCATCGACTTGGAGGAAGGGTCTAAGCCCATCCAAGAGAAGCAAATTCCTATCAAACCGAAGGTTGAGGCATTAATGGTACAAGAGCTCACCAAGCTGGTCAAGTCCAAAATAATATATCCAATCAAACATTCCACCAGGGTGTCAAACCTGGTACCTGTCCAAAAGAAGAATGGTGATATCAAACTTTGTGTCAATTTTTGAGATTTGAACAAGGCATCGTTGAAGGACCATTACCCTCTACCATCAATGGATAAAATTATGCAAACAGTAGCTGGGTCTAAAATTTTCTCTCTACTCGATGGTTTTTTGGGATATAAGTAGGTATATGTGAAGGAGAGTGACCAACACAAGATGTCACTTACCACTAAGTGGGGAACATTTGCATATGCTAAGATGTTGTTCGACCTATCAAATGCTGGTGCAACCTTTCAATGAGCAATGGATATCGCCTTTAGATATTTAATCAACCTAGTCACTTTAATATATCTAGATGATCTAACGGTCTTTTAAAAATCAAAAGATGATCATTTTGATCATCTAGAAAAGGTTTTCCAGAAATGCCAATAGTTCAGGATTTCTCTAAATCCAAAAAAATGTATCTTTAGAGTACCTCAAGGTAAGCTACTTGGTTTTGTAGTCTCAAAAGAGGGAATATCAATAGATCCCAAAAGGGTTAGATCCATAATGGAACTACCTTTACCAGTAAACCAGAAAGGACTCCAGTCATTCGTAGGGAAAATCAATTTCATCAGCAGATTCATTTCAAACTTTCTCGGTATTGTGAGGCCTATCACACTAATGCTTGAAAAGAATTTTTTTTCAAGTGGACCTCTAAAGGAAAAGAGTGTTGGATGTTGTGGTTGTGTTGCTGATATGTGGTTTTCATTGATGTCAACATATTAGCATCGTTGCAATGGAAGCTATATATGTTAAGGATATTGAGAAAATTGTAATAAGAAGTGTTACAGGTTGTCAGTGGTGGAGTGAAGTTCTTTCTGTCGATGTGATCAGTACATTGTTGTTATGAGGTTGTGGACTAAAGGGTTTCTTGTTGAGTATATCTAGTTCATCCATGCTGAGTTTCAGAGATCCGCATGAAGAGTTGATCTAGTTATGGTGATTTTCCTTCTGAAAGTTTTTTGTCACTTAAGTTGGTGTTCCTAATTGAAGATTATGTGATTTCAATAAGTTCAGTTGCTATGGATACTTCTCTAATGTTTCATGATGTTGGTGGATGTTTCTAGTTCGTGCTCTATCTATGTTGCATGTCTACGTTGATCATTGTGCTCATGATTTGAGATTTTATCTTGCGTATTCATGTTTTTCATGTTCCTATCCAACAAAGTGTTGAAGCGTGTTGTTGATCTTCGAGGAGTAATTAATTGAAGTTTTTTCATGTTGGATATGTTGTTTTTGGTCTTCACTATGTTGTGGCTGACTTGGAGTGATGTAATTTATTGTTGTGGATATATAAGAGCGATTGTTTATTCAAACTATAGAGTGCAAGTGTGGCACGAATAAAGTTCAGATCATTCGAAGGCAGAGCAGAGTGTGAAAGAGTGTGAAGAAGTGTGAAGAAGAGTGAAAAGGTGTTCATGTGCTTAACTTGAACTGTAACCAGGCATTAGAAGATGTTATTTTCTAAGTTCAAATCCAGATGGTTTTAATCTGAACCTTTTTGTAAGACAATGTGTCTTCCTTTTTAATTGAGCAGTGAGCTCTAGGTAGTGTGCATGAATGCATGTGCATTCCCCATTCATATTTCCTTATACTTTTAACAGGGTATAATCTTGTGGACTGACCTCCACCGTGATTTCTCCCAGGCTAACAAGGTTTCCATGTAAAAATCTTGTTGTTATGTGTGCTTCTGATGTGTTGCTCATTTATGCTTTCATGATTAATGATCAAATCTAAGAATAAGGTTAATAAGTTGAATAAATTTAAAATTTGGTGACAACTAATTCACCCCCCTCCTCTCAGTTGTCTTCCCTTGAGTTTCCAACAATTGGTATCAGAGCTTGTGGTTCCTTCGAAGAAGTATAATAGCTTGAGGTGATCTGGGATGGAAACTTATAAGAAGGATAGTCCTAGATTTGATGGAACAAATTATTCTTTGTGGAAGACTCGAATGGAGTGCCATCTAAGATGCATTGGTGAACCCTACTAGAGCATTACAAAAAATATATATGTTATTCCATAGAATGGTCCTACTACTTCTGTTGAGATCAAGGATATTGAATATAATATCAGGGCTAAGGAGGCATTGCTGAGTTCTTTAACTGATACCGAGATGACAAATGTGATGGATCTGAATATTTCTTATGAGATCTGGAAGAAGTTGGAGACCT
The DNA here is from genome assembly GCA_007258455.2 of Sequoia sempervirens. Taxonomy (NCBI): domain Eukaryota; kingdom Viridiplantae; phylum Streptophyta; class Pinopsida; order Cupressales; family Cupressaceae; genus Sequoia; species Sequoia sempervirens. Next base: position 110,040,184 of record VDFB02000008.1, on the reverse strand, counting down.
TGTATGAAGGTGATGCAAATGTGTAGATTGCTAAGATACAAAGTCTAAAAGGAAAATATGAAAAGTTGAAAATGGGTGATGATGAAAGTGTTACTACTTTCATGCAAAGAGTGAATGAACTTGTGTGTGGTATCACATGTGTTGGTGGATAGATAGACAAATTAGAGATTCTTGCTAAAGTGCTTAGATCCTTGCCTAATTCTTACAAATTCAAGGCTAGTGCTATTGAAGAGCTCCGAACTGTGACAAATGTTACAAGAGATATGTTGATTGGTAAGCTTACTAATTTTGAGTTGAGTGAATTTGGTGATGCCCTTCCTAAGGCTGAATCTGCATTTAGGGCTACTACTTATGGAAGAGATAGACAAAGATATGATCTGGGTGAAAGTTCATCAAGAAAGACATTCAAGTATGAGGATGAAATGAAACAGCTGGATGAAGAAGAAAGAGAGCTTGAAGAACTTGAAGCATTGATTGTGAAAAGAGAAGCCAGAGGACAAGGTAAGTATAAGGGAAAATTTCCTATTAAATGTTTCTCTTGTAATAAGATAGGTCATTTTGCATCAAGGTATCTTGAGAGAGTTTCCAAGCCAAGATTTAACAAGCCTAAATTCCAAAAGAAGTGTTACTATGCTACTGATGAAGGTGTGACAAATGATGAATCTGGCATAGGAAATGCAAGTGAAGATGAATTTGTGTTTATTGCTATCAAGGAAAATAATTCAGTCTCTATTGAATCTGCTAGTTGTACAAATGTGGAGAAAGCCCTAGCTGCTCGAATTGAAGAGAAAGATGAATGGGTAATTGACAGTGGTTGTTCGCATCATATGATAGGAGATAAAATTAAGTTTGTGAATTTGGAAAATTATGACGGTGGTGTTGTAAGATTTGGTGATAATATAGATGGTGTGATCTATGGAAGAGGATGCATTTCTCTTGATGGTAAGCATAACATTGATGATGTATTGCATGTAGAAGTTTTGAAGCATAATCTTTTAAGTGTTGGAAAAATGGTTGATAAGGGATACAATCTTTAGTTCATGGATGGTAAGTGCAAAATATTGAGAAATTTTGGAAATGTGATTGCATCAAGTACACAAACAAAAGGTAATATATTTCATTTGAATGTTGCTAGTAAAAGTTGTTTGATTGCTCAAGTTGATGAAAGTTGGCTATGGCAAAGAAGAATGTGTCATGTTAACTTTGATAACATTGTCAAGATAAGTTCCACTAAAGCTGTGAGAGATCTTCCTAAGCTGATGAAACCTACTAATGCCATATGCAAAGAATGTTAGTTAGGAAAGAAAACAAGAATTTCATTTTGAAGTAAACAACAAAATTCAAATGTATTTTTGGAACTTGTGCATACTGATTTGTGTGGTCCTGCTAGAACTAGAAGTTTACAAGGATACAGATACTTCATGTTGCTTATTGATGATTATTCAAGGATGATGTGGGATACTTTCTTAAGGGAGAAATTTGAAGCTCTGGAAAATTTCAAGATCTTTAAGGGTATGGTTGAGGCAGAGACTAGTTTGAAGATTAAGTGTCTGAGATCGGACAGAGGTGGTGAATTCACTTCCAGTGAGTTTAATTATTTTTGTGAAGAGCATGGAATAAAGAGATAGTTATCTGCACCGCGGAACCCTCAATAGAATGGATTTGTGGAAAGGAAGAACATAATAGTTCTAGATGCTACTAGAACCATGATGTTGAAAGGAAATGTACCTCATATCTATTGGAGAGAAGTTGTGAGTATTGCTATGTACACACTTAACTGGGTACAAATCAAAGGTGATACTGGTAAGACTCCTTTTGAGCTATGGACTGGTCAAAAGCCTACTATTATATATTTCAAGATCTTTGGAAGGAAGTGTTATATAAAAAGAGATGAAGATATAGGAAAGTTTGATGCTAGGAGTGATGAAGGAATTTTTTTGGGTTATGCTACTAAAAGTAAGGCCTACCGGTGTTACAATAAGAGATAGAAGAAAATGGTTGAAAGTGCAAATGTTAAGGTTGATGAAGACATAGTTGCACTATCCAAAACCTATGGATATGATTTTGATGATTAGAATGATAGTAGAAATAAAGGAAAGCAAGGTCAGACTTCAATTCAAGTGTAAATCATTCCGGTGAATCAAGAAAATCAAGAAGGAGAAAATGATGGAAGAACACAAGAAAGATTAGAAGAACCTGAAGTTGAAGAAAATTCTAAGAAGACCCTGAGGTATGTGAGATTGAATCATTCAGAGAATCAGATCGTAGGTGATAAGAACAAAGATGTCCATACAAGGAGAAGAATTGCAGAAGAATATTGCTTGATTTCAAAGACTGAGCCTAACAATGTGAATGAAGCATGCAAAGATGAACATTGGGTTGAAGCAATGAAAGAGGAACTGCAACAAATTGAAAGGAATGATACATGGATTCTTGTTCCTAGACCTAAGTATAATAATGTAATTGAAACTAAATGGGTCTTTAGAAACAAACTGAATGAACAAGGTGAAGTGGTTAGAAACAAAGCAAGACTGGTTTGTAAGGGATATTCTCAAATGGAAGGTATTGATTTTGAAGAAACCTTTTCCCCTATTGCTAGAATTGAAGTGAGATTTTTTCTTGCTTATGTTGCTTACAAAGACTACAAAGTTTATCAAATGGATGTCAAGTCTACTTTTCTAAATGGAAATTTTGAAGAAGAGGTATATGTTGAGCAACCTGATGGATTCTAGTTGATTGATCGAGAAGATATGGTTTGCCGATTGAACAAAGCATTTTATGGACTCAAACAAGCCCCTAGAGCATGGTATGCCAGATTGGATAAGTACTTGGTGAAACTTGGATTTAACAAAGGTACTACTAATAGTAATATGTATTTCAAGAATGATGATAAAAATTTGACTGTGAAAATTTTTGTTGATGATATCATATTTGGAGGAGATGCAGAATGAATTTGAGATGCCAATGATTGGAGAGATGAAATTCTTCTTGGGATTGCAAATTACTCAGTTAGATAAAGGGATCTTTATATATCAGTCCAAGTATGTGAAGGAATTTTTGAAGAAATTCAGTATGGAAGATTCAAAGCCTGTTGGTACACCCATGGTGACTGGATGCAAGTTGACAACTGTTGATGATTCTTTAAAGGAAAATTAGACTAGATATAGATCAATGATTGGTGGATTGCTTTATTTGACTCAAACTAGGCCTGATATCATGAATGATGTATGTATTGTTGCAAGATTTCAAGCTGATCCTAAAAAATCTCATGTGACTGTTGTGAAGAGGATTTTCAGATACTTGAAGGGGACACTTGATTTTGGTCTATGGTATGCTAAAGATGATGATCTTACTTTGAGTGACTTTACTGATGTTGATTGGGCAGGAGATGTGAATGATAGGAAAAGTACTAGTAGTGGAGCATTTTTCTTGGGAAAGAAGTTGATTTCATGGTTAAGCAAAAAGCAGAATGCTATTTCTTTATCTACTACAGAGGTAGAATACATTGCTGCTAATAATAATTGGGTGATCCCACAAGAGTGGTTTACAATTTTTGGCCAAACTGGACACTGAAATTATTTTTTAAAACCAAATCTTCACATTCAGGCACCTATAGCGGCTAAACCGTGAAGAATTTGAAGATGATGAAAACTAGAGTCTTGTCACATTTTGTCTGTGGATTCAAAAAGTATTTTTTCCAAAAAATTTGGAATCAGATTGCACTTCTTTTTCTATCTCCCATGAAAAGTGGTTTTTTTCACAAAACAACATTTTTAAAAAGTGACGCACACCGTATAACGTAGAACTTTTTTTCCATGAAGGATAAAATTCTAATTCTTTCAAATTTAGATTCGTAACTCTAATATCTAGTGCTTCCACTTGGTTAGATATTTTTTTATTGAATATTTTTCTTTAATCAAGTTTCAAAGTCAAACCAATTACAATTTAGACATAGTGTGACCAGATAACACAACTTTTTTTGTATATATCGAAATTCAATTTTATTTTTTGTTGATCAAGGACTTCAATACGGTGCACTCATATATTTCAAATTTTGTTTTGATAATCTGCTATTTTTCCACATGTGCATAACATAGACCTTCATTTTCGATGAAAAACCTATGTTTAATAAAACTAAAAAAACAAATACATAATAAAACCAAAACATATTAAAATTATATTCGTTGGATAGCTCGTTCTGAGGACTACCTGATTCAAGTTTGGTTTGTGAAGATTCCTCCATTTTCATCCTAAACCTGACCTCCGAAGTGTCAAAATTCAGGTTTTTTAATGTCTCGGGGAGGGGATGAGGAATAAAGGGGGTTCGATCGAACCAAGGTTCTTTCGAACCCTGGTTCATTCGAACCCTCCTTCTATAAGGGGTTTTGATGTCTTTTTTGGCAAGAAAGTATTAGGAGGGTTCGCCCAAACCTAGGTTCTAGCAAACCCCTAATGGGTTCGGTCAAACCAATAGGTTTGTACGAACCCCTAAAATCATTTTTTTTGCCATGCATTCATTTTTTGTGAGTTTTCCTTCCTCACTTCAATTGTAAACCATTATTGTGGCTTCACCCAATTGTACTCAAGTATTGTGGATGAAGCAGATGTTTAAGGATATCAGAATTGTGTATGATGAGCCTATTTGTTATATTCTGTGATAACTCAAGTGCTATTACCATTTCTAAGAATCTAGTGCTACATTCAAAGACCAAGCATATATCTATCAAATTTCACTTTTTGAGAGAGAAAGTAAGTTTAAAGGAAGTTAGATTGGAGTATGTGCCTACTAAGGAGCAGATTGCAAACATATTTACCAAGCCGTTTCCTAAGGATAATTTTGAGTATCTTAGAGGGAAGTTAGGGGTGATTACCCCTCCTAATCAGAACTAAGATGAAAATCAATTGCATCAATCCGTTCATTTCATGATCATATCTTGATCCAGATTGATGTTGTGGTGGCTACTACTCAAGGGGAGTAGTCAGATGTTCAAATGTTCAGGTGTTCAAATATGTGGTTCAGAGCTTGCATAGAATAGATCTTTTCCATTGATATCAAAGGGGGAGAAGTGCCATGTGAAAAATCTTTGTGGAGAGAAGAGTTGAGGAAAGAAGAGTTGGAACCTAAGGGTGAGCAAGTGTTGTTGTGTTGATGGTATTTTTCACATCATGTGTTGCCATCAATTCCAAAGGGGGAGATTGTTGGATGTTGTGGTTGTGTTGTTGATATGTGGTTGTCATTGATGTCAACACTATTAACATTGTTGCATTAGAAGTTGTATATGTCGAGGATATTGAGAAAATTGTAATAAGAAATGTTACAGGTTGTTAGTGGTGGAGTGAACTTCTTTATGTCAGTGTGATCAGTACATTGTTGTTCTGAGGTTGTCGACTAAAGGGTTTCTTGTTGAGTATATCTAGTTTATCCACATTGAGTTTCAGAGATCTGCATGAAGAGTTGATCTAGTTATGGTGATTTTCTTTCTAACAATTTTTCTATCACTTTAGTTGGTGTTCCTGATTGAAGATTATGTGATTTCAATAAGTTCAGTTGCTTCAGATGCCTCTCTTATGTTTCATGATGCTAGTGGATGTTTCTATTTCATGCTCTATCTATGTTGCACATCCATATTGATTGTTGTGCTTGTGATCCAATATTTTCTCTTGTGTGTTCATGTTTTTCATGTTCTTGGCCGACAGGGTGTTGAAGCGTGTTGTGGATCTTCGAGGAGTAATTAACTGAAGTATTTTATGTTGGATATGTTGTTTTTGGTCTTCACTATGTGTGGCCGACTTGGAGTGATGTAATTTATTGTTACGGATATATAAGAGTGATTATTTATTCGAATTGTAGAGTGCAAGTGTGGTGTGAATGCGAAGTGTATGAGTCCTATGTGTAAATAAAATTCAGATCATTTGAAGGTAGAGGAGAGTGTGAAAGAGTGTGAAGAAGTATGAAGAAGAGTGAAGAGGTGTTCATGTGCTTAATCAGAACTGTAACCAGGAATTAGCAGATGTTATTTTCTCAGTTCAAATCTGGATGGTTTTAATTTGAACCTTTCTATAAGATAGTGTGTCTTCCTTTGTAATTGAGCAGTGAGCTCTAAGCAGTGTTCTTGAATGCATGTGCATTCCCCATTCATATTTCCTTGTACTTTTAACAGGGTATAATCTTGCGGACTGACCTCCACCGTGGTTTTTCCCCTAACAGGGCTTCCACATAAAAATCTTGGTGTTATTTGTGCTTCTGATGTGTTGTTCATTTATGCTTTCATGATTAATGATCAGGTTTGAGAATAAGGGTAATAAGTTGAATAAGTTTGGAATTCAGTGACAACTAATTCACCCCCCCTCTCAGTTGGTTTCCCTTGAGTTGCTAATAAAGAGGCCTTTAAGCAAATAAAGATAGCAATTTTTGCTACTCTGGTCTTAGCTAATCTAGATTTTTCCAAAGATTTCTTACTCTATGTATATAGTGGACAGGATAGCATAGCTTCAGTGCTCACTCAGAAAGGTGATCAAAATGAAGGAGAACACCCTGTTACATTCCATTCCAGAACTTTGAAAGGGTATGAGATGAAGTACAACTTTGTAGAAAAGCAGGCTTTTGCCATAGTTAAAAGTTTGAAAAAATTTCAACACTTGGTGTCAGCCAACAAAATCACAGCATCCTTATAGCACATCCCAGTGTGTGGAAGTACATCACAGAGGGTGAAATCACTGAAAAAAGAGCAAACTGGATCACCAAGATCCTAGAATATGATGTAGATATCTGACCAACTAAGCTGGTCTAGGGAAGAAGTCTGTGTGAATACATCGCATAGGAAACAAGTCTTGTGGCTGAAAATGAGACTGATCAAGTCTACTTGAACCAATTTGAGTCCGATGAATCTTGGGTTGTTGATCGAACACAATACATGCAGAAGGGATATTACCCAATCAATCTTTCGTTCAATAAAAGGAGGTACTATTGACTGGAAGGCACCAGGTATGTACTAATTGAAGATGTATTGTTTAAAAAAAATTATGGGTGTGCAAGAAGTTGAGTCCACTTTTTGGCCAAAAAGTGGAAGTGTTTTCCCTGATTTTCAGTATTTGACACATTTGACCTTAAAATTTGAAGCACTTAGAGATGAAATTTTTAAAAAAGTCACTAATCATAAAATGTAGTGCTCGGAGTCTAGTTTCCAAATATGTAATTTATTTCAATACCCAGATTGTACAAATTGAGTTTTAATAGGCATTTCTAAAACCACTGTTTAAAAGTCATTTTTTTTACCATACCATGCACGTGTACGACATCCATATTTTGACTTAAATTATTGTATTTTTCTAAATCCTTTTGGGAAAAAGTTTTATGACTCACTGAAGCTTGCTCTTGATATTTTTTTGTAATTTTTTATTGAATATTTTTTTTTTTGTTAATTTTTTATTAGGCAGATTTGTCGTTTTGAAAAATCGTCATGTATGACATGCATAAGATGACCTAAACTTATCATTTTCTGATTTTTTTTTTTCAAATTGAAAAGAATTGTCTGAAGTTTTTCTCTCGTGCAATATGTTTGTCAAAATGTTATGTTGATCAAAAGTTATTAAAATAGTAAAAAACTTTGATATTTAAAGTTTATGGACCAATTTTATTAGAAATTAATTGAAAAATAGAAAAAATAATTCAATTGCAAAAAAATTACATATTTAGAATTTGCATTGTTTCATCTAAAATGGGTTTTAATTTCGTCAGAAAATTTTGCAAAAAAGGTCGTTAGCCATATGTCCAAAGTCAGTTTTTTTCTTTGACATTGTTAAGGCCTCCAACTTGCACGTCAACCCAGGTTGAAGGCCTAGGTTTGGACTTCCAATGATTTTCCTGAACCAAAAACCTTGGCAAAAACCCGCCCACGATGCAAAACAAAATTCAAATTTAAAAAAAGGGGATCCCGATTCCCGTTTATTAATAAACAGGATCCCGTGCTATAATCGGGATCTCGTTCCCATCCAACAGTTTTCCGACTGTTGTAAATGGAACAGGATCTTGTTTCATAAACGGGATCCTGTTACCTTTACCACGGCTCCGACATTCAATGTCGGTGAACGGGATCCCGATTATAGAGCGAGATCCCGCTTATTATTAAACAGGATCCCGTTTTATAATCGGGATCTTGTTTTATAATAAGCGGGATCCCGTTTATTTTATTTAAAAACACTGTGCAAAATTATTGTGAAGTTTGCAATTTTACAACTTCATATGTACGGCCAAGAGCACTAAAAATGAATTATTTTTCATAAGTTATTGTATTTACAGGTGGTGAATTTGATTTTTGGTTGATTTTATCAAAAGGAGCATCATCTACACCATTTTTGAAGTGAATTGGATTGAATATTTTGAAGTATTTCACTATTAACATTCATTTGTGCTTGAGAATTTTATAATTATGGGAGATAAATTTCGTAATAAGAGAAGAAAGACATTGAATCCTCAAAAAGTTGAAGCAAATAGAGAAAAAAAGAGACAAAGACAAAGAGAAAGAAGAATGAGAATGAAATCAATGAACGATGGTGGAGCAACCAATTCAACAACTATTGAAGATGAAAACATTGAAGATACCATAGTTGTAGATGAAGCTAATTTTCAAGGAGTCAATTTGGAGAAGAATATGATTATACAAACAAGTCCTACTATGTCTTCAAATCTCCTCTTTGAATGTTAAGGAGAATGTTTCAATATGCACAAATACAGGTACGTCTTCAAATCCACATGTTAGTGAAATGGTAAATTTGTATGTAGAAGTTTTACAAGATGCTGGATAATGATGTTGACATTGACTATATTCAGAGAGATGAAACTTTATAGAACTTGTTGAAAACAAAAGAAAAATCTTTTTGTTGCAAATGAAAATCAAAATGATCATTTTCTTGAAAAATGAAAATAAATATATTTTTGATGAAAGAATGAAAATAAAAATGAAAACCGTTTTGTTGATGAAAATGAAAATGAGAACTGTTTTGTTAATGAAAATGAAGATGAAAATGAAAATGAAAACTATTTTGTTGATGAAAATGAAAATGAAAATGAAAATGAAAACCGTTTTGTTGATGAAAATGAAGATGAAAATGTAAATGAAAATGAAGATGAAGATGAAAATGAAGATGAAAATATAGAATGTGATGTTGACTTTAATGAAAATACTTTTTTTAAAATTGGAAGTGGTGTTTTCGATAATCTTCCTAATCAAATTTCTTAGAGGAAAATAAGAACACATGAGAATAGAATATACACCAAATTCTTTTATCGTAAAAAAATTGCATTTCAATGTCAACTAATGATGCAATTGATGAGAATGCAAAAATGAGGAAAGTAATGAAAAGGTTAGCTTTTTATGTTAAACCAAAAAGAAAAGATCAACTTCATTAAAACATCTTATGTCTACTGTTGCTAGTGCCATTCAATCTATTGGGAAAAATAGTCGATCTAAAGATAAAAACGTAGTAAGAAGAGCTATAACTACTGCTATAGTTAATAAAGCAACTTTGAATAAAAGAATGGTAAGCAATATTAGTGAAGTTTTAAAAATACATCCTAAAACATTACTAAGAGTGGCAAAAAGAAGAGAAAGTATAAAAAATGATCCTATCAATCAATGTTGGAGTTTCAAGGGGATAACCACCGAGTTCCTCGACATATAAAAATTGAATGTTGAAATTAAATCTTTGATCGAAAAATATTGGCATGATAATACTAGGGTTTCATCTAATGCTAGAGATGTTTTAAAATTAAGGGTGGGTCCAAAGTTCACGATCCTCACCCAAAACACCTATTACATACAACACAAACTAAATGTTATAGAAAATTTTGTACTAATTTAGTGTTACCTGGTAATATTAAAATAGGTCAAAGGTCTTTTGAGAAATGTAAACCTTGATATGTAAAAATTAATAAGCAACTAATATCTTGTTGTAAAATACACAAGTTCAATTTCAAGTATTAGTATGATGTTTTTCGACATATATGTTAAAATTCCTTGCATTCTAACATGATTATAGCCAGATTGTGGTGCATTGATACACCAAGCAATAAGAGAGTTTATTTCAGTTTATTTTGTGAAAAATCTAATGATAAATTATTTTATTTAAGTTCTTGTATTTCTAGACAATGCATTAACCGCGGGGAAATCTTTCATTTCTAAGAATTTGTTTGCATGAAAGTGTTGATCATGATTTTGGACAATAATTAGTAGACGTCAAAAGATTTAGGAATGTTCACTATTCCTTAAAAGATGGAAAAATAGGAAACCGTTGTGATTTAGTTACAGAAAAAGTTAGTGTGCATGCATTTATGAGTGAATTTAATAATAAAATTGTACCAAAATATGTTATGCACTTTGAACATGCTCAATGGCTTGATGGCCAATTTCTCGCATGTAGAAACACATTTCCAATTGGTACTATACTTTTAGTGGTTGATTTTGCGGAGAATTATACTCACTTCGCAAGAGCAAATTCAATCTCAATATTATAATTCTGTGCAAGTAGCTATGTTTGTCCATATTGTTTATAGACATGCATATGATAGCACTGAGGATGATAGAAAATTTTTGAGGGAGTATCATTTTTATTTGAGTGACAATCGGTTACACTTATCAGAGTTTGTTCAATATTGTTTTAGTATATTTTATAGAAATTTAAAAGAAAGAGGAATCCATATGAAAGAACACCTCATATGGTCAGATAATTGTACGGGGCAGTTCAAAAATACTAGAATGTTCTATTGGTTAAGTAGGGTTCACAAGGAACTTAATGTCCAACATATATGGAGTTTTTTTGAAGTTGGGCATGGTAAAGGAGAACATGATGGAGCTGGTGCGTGTGTCAAAAGAATTTTTGCTAGAGAACAATTAAAATT
>VDFB02000008.1:109956154-110022731 GCA_007258455.2 Sequoia sempervirens | reverse complement strand
CACCACCTAGGGAATCTTTTTCCTTCAAAGGTCTTAGAACCCTAATTTCAAATGCACCTTAAATGGGCCCCTTTTTAGAGTCTGTACCCTGAGTTTCATGTCTCGGGACTAAGATGCCACCTAAGGTGTCTTAGTCCTATTTAAGTTATTTTTTGAGATTTAATTTTAAATCCTGGTGAGATTTAGCCTCCTTTAATTAATGAATTCATATGTCCGCTTGTTGTGGTGTAGTTTCAAGATATTAATCATAGATAAGTATAAATACAAGGTTCCTTCACCCATTTTTGACCAATCAAGTTGAATGAGAATTCTTAATAACATAATTGAGTTCATAAGAGCATTCAAGAGCAATTCGTCAAGCATTTAGAGCCATCATCAAGATTCAAGCATTATATCAAAGATATTAATTCATCATGTGTGTTTTTGAGCAAACACTTCTGATGTAGGGTTTTGATTCAAGAAGTAATTCAAGTCAAGATCTATCAAACATTCCTTCAATTCAAGATCTACATCCAAGCTAGCCATTTCATACAAGTTTGTAGATTTCATAAAAAGGGTTTGGTGAGTTGCAACATAACACTTTGGTCATTCATCATTTCCCTCATTTATTTCATTTCATTCTAAGGTTTAATTACCAACAAGGGTTTGACCAAGGAAAAACCCCATTTACTAACAATCATCAAGTTTTTTTGTCTCTTGCGTGTTTGTGTTTGCAGATTTAGGTTGAAGACTTGAAGATCATTTGAAGTGGAAAGTTGAAAAGTTGCATTGCAAAGTTGTCATCTTCATGGAAACTCACCTACAAGTCATATCTGAAAGTTTCAAAACTTGAGATATGAGAAGAAGGAAGTGCAGACATTGAGCCTTAGGATCACATTTAGAGATTTCAAAAATTCAAGATGGGACTAAGACAATAGTAAGGGCATCTTAGTCCTTCCAAGGGTATTTTGCAGATATTCTTTCAGGTTCCATTCCAACATCAGAAGACTCTGCATATCCCTCGAAAAATGACAGCAAGACTAAGACAATAGTAAGGGCATCTTAGTCCTCCCTAACATATTTTGATTAGCATTTTTGCATTTCCAGAATCCTCATCACATATCTAGATTTCCCAGGTACACACATCATAATTTTTTGTTACTTAATTTTATCATTTGCAGTCATCATTTGATTTGCATTATTAGGTTTTGTGAGTTGAATGCTAATTTGTCTTTTCCATTCTTTTGTTTGGTGGTGAACCCTTTAAAGCCTAAAAGAACCCCTCTGAGGTTTTCCTTGTTGAGAATTGATTCACCTTTGGGTTGATAGTCAATCCAATTTATGATCCTAGGGAATTCTTGAATGACAATTGGAGAAAAGTGGTGTTATATGACCTAGGCCATAAAGCACACATTTTTCCCACATTGTTCACATTCATTGCAAAAGAAAAAAAAATCACTCTTCTTTGACAAGTTTTTAACTTTGACAAATAAAATTACCCTCTCCCTTTTGCCAATTATGACAAAATAGAAAAAGACTATCCCTCCTTTGTAGTTAAAAAAAAAAAAAACCCTTATTATTACAAACACTTAGACAATTGTTTGACGGTTTGAAAAAAAGTTAATACAAATAATTGCAAAAAAAGTGCACGTTACATGCTATTTGTAACTATGGTTGGAGATTAACCGAGTCAATGGAGAGTTTTACGCCTTGATTGATGGGAGAATGTCGTTGGAAAGACGTCATGCTATGTGGAGAAGGGGGTAGCGAGAGACTTGCAATTTCTAAATGTTAAATAGGGGTTGAATGTGAGACGTAGCTTTGTGAGAAGATGATTGGGCGCTCAATGGTCTCATCGTGCCTCCCACACCACAAATTGAAGAACTGGCTCAAATACAAATGTAGGTCAGCAAAATTCCTCAAATCGCACCTTGAATTTGCTGATCTTCCCACACCACATGAGGGGGATCGATTCAAATCATGCCACCTTCTAATTTTGCCAACTCCACGCCAAGTCCACACACCCCTTGTGGCCTGCACCTTCATAAAATGCAGCCACAAATGCCAAATCGCGGCACGGGCAAGAGAAATCATGGCCTCGGCAGTTGGTTTGACCTGTGAGATGGGTGCAGAAGGGATGTTGAATGAAGTCACAGAATCTGAAAATGTTGATACGTAGGAGTCTTTCATGCTAAACACAAACCGAACACCTAAAAAAAAGATGTTTTGGTAAAATATGAGGCGTGACATCCTTATTTGCTTCCATTCACGTGCCTGTCGTCAGCTTCATATGATGGACAAAGGTTCTCAAACCTTTATGTGATGGACATAGGTTTTCCCACGATGGATAGAGGTTCTTCACACTGGATAGAGCTCCTTTACTCTGGGCATAACTTCTTTATGCCTTCATATAGTTAACACAACCTCAATAGATTTGAAATGCCAAGTATGGCGCAAACCCTCAAAATTGCCCACCACAGATTGCTGAAATAAAGCTCACCAGCAAATTTTAGCATAGATGAGCAAACAACCTTTACAATAATGTTGCTTTGATTGGGGCCTAAGTAGTTTGCTTAAAGTTATTAACAAACAAAAATGAAACTATCCAAATACAACAAAATGATTCATCTATAGATCTACAACTATCTCCTTCCTTCTCTAATGCCATATTAAAATTAGGATAATCTAAGAGATAAAAGACAAGCACAATGAACAATGTATAGATTGTATTTAGTTGACCCAAATGATAATGAGTACAAAGACTTGCATATATAGGCAAGGATGAGATGATCCACCTAGATGAGGTGGATTGACAAGTGCCCCAAGAAGTGGCACAAAAGAGTAGACAAGTGTCCTATAGGTGTCAACCTTAGGAACATTAGGAGTGTGTAAACCAAAAACCTCTATGACCAAGTCATCAATTTTGTGTGCCATGTGTTGAGTGACATTTGAGGTGAGATGGAAAGTCTTCCAACCTCAAAAGCTTCCAACCTCAAAAGGTATGTGCATGAGTTTTATCAAACAACTTGGTAACCTCAAGAGGCTTAAAGGTTGCACATCCAGTTAGACAAGATGTTGTCTAACCTCATCAACCTATGTACACTTAAGTGTAGTGAATAGATTAATTATTCACACTAACATGAGGAACAAGGGGTTTTAATCATTCAACCTCCAAAAACAAATAAATAGGATGTCTAATATGTTTAATGAATAAGATCATAAAAAATGGATGATGACAATAATCTTTAACTTACATTCAAATAGGAAATTCAGTGCTTATTTTCCCTCAAAAAAATTCAAATATTTATTTCCTTCAAGGACTCCCACACACAATCTTGGAAAAAAACACTTAAAGGAATAAATTTTGATTAAATAATACCCAAAGGATTCTATAATCTATGTGCACATACTTGATACAAAACAAAAAGTTTTGATTAGATTAAAACTGGAAGGGCCAATACCCTTTACAAAGCAACCATAAAGGAAGAGGACATGTGGCTCATAAAAAATGAGACAAAAAAGAAGAAGAGTGAGGCTCACCATCAGTGATCTTGGAAGACCAACTAAACAACCATACTTTTTACTAGAGCATGAAACTGGAAAACACAGACCAATTGCAAGAAACATGACAACAAAAGGGAAACTAGTACAAAACACCTCCCTATAGAAACAGGGGAAACCCAGTAAATCCTGCAACATAAACACTAGCGAAAGGGCCCAAAAACCTCCAAGAATGAACTCCAGGACTTCTACATAGAAAGAAATTCATGACTTCCATTTAGAAAAAAGCCTTCTGAGACAGGGAGGAACTAGTAGGAACTAACAACTTCCAAAAATCAGAAGCCAAAGGCTTAACAAAACCAATAGTCGCAATCATCGAGGGTTGGACTAGGAACCAAACACCAATAAAACTCCACTGCTCCAAGAGAGAGGAAGAAAACACAAATTAAAAATTTATTTGCCTAACTTATTTTCTCAAGCCTATGAGAAATGAAAAATAGAATTGAGGAACATTCAATAGTATTATAAAAAGTGGGACATGATAGAAGAAGTTTGTATGAGTTTCACATGACAATTTGGTAGATGATCAAATCTAGTATTATGAAACTAACAAATATTATCAGTCAATTGTCAATGGATTAAAATCAATAAATGAATCAATAGTAAAAAACATAGTTGTGAATTTATTAGTTGAAGATTGTGTCATATGATTGGTCCTCCACATCATATTCTCATCAAATAGGTGGTGCAACTCCTTCAAGATATTTTAAATTAATTCTATTAGCATTTCACAAGTTGGGTTAGGTAGGGTGACGATTCAGGGTCTATCTGGTGAATATCATTTACATTCCTATGAAGTTCATGAATTTTATAATTTGATTATTATTTTCTTAAAAATATGTTATCATTTAACATTATAAAAGATGGACAATGACGATGGACAATGTGCAACTAAAATAACCTAGTAAAAATGAGAATATTTTGATGGTGAATACATTAGAGAAAATAGCCAAGTTTTGGCTCAAGGATTACTCCTATGATTTCCACAAATTTCATTGATTAAAATTGATATATATATATATATATATATTCAAACAACACATAGATATATTTATATATTGTAGATGATACCAATAGAATATAAAGTATTATAATTTTATACATGACGGTGGATGGTAGATATGAATTTTATCACAAAATACATATAATATAATTATAATGATAATATAAACTAATAAGATTCTGATGAGTAATATTAATTTATTTTGATATAAATGATAATGAATGTTAACATAAGATAAAATTGTATGCATTGAATTAATCTCTTCTATGAAGTATAAGAATCAAATTATTGAATAATGATACTTCATGATTATATAATAAACAATCATATGTTTAATTGTTAATTGTTAATGATGTAATGATTATGTTAATTCTTGAAAGAAACTTGACCTAACAATAACGATACTATTCTAGACATCTAAAGAGTGCTAGGTTTAAGTCTACATATACATGTTTAGTTTGTGATGGCCTTAGATACCTTAAAACATTGTCTATAAGCTTAGAGTGGCTTCATCTAACACATCATTAAATTAAGCTTCATTTAATATCAGTGTATGACAATTTATATATAATTTATGTTCACTTTGTTTAGTATAAATTATGGTGCAAAATGATTAATATCTTTTAAAATATTTTTCATAAATAAAATTATTTTAATATTTTATAACGCTAAATTTATTTTCAAACATTAAAATGAAGAATTATTACATAATCTTAAAAAAATATAGATATCTTAAATACATCCACATCAAAGACTTAAATATATCGATTTTGAGGTGTCTATATTAATTTAAGATACTTATCTTAAGAGAATTATTAAGAAAAAGTATACAATTTAGAAAGAATACATCTTAGAAAAGAAAAAATTAAAACAAAAAGAATACAAACAAATAATTTATAATTTAATAAAAATAAATTATTGCTATGAATTTTAGTTGAAGGAATTTTATATTCTTATTTGACTATTTTATTTAATAATAAATAGCTCAAAAAAGATATGAGAATTATTTTATTATTCAATAATCAATTTATCTTACTTAAGAACTATTTCATTTTATCTATATTATTTACTTTATTTTTATGATATATTTTCTTACTATATATTTTTAAAATCTAATAATATTAAATTAAATTTATTTATATATTTTATATCATAATAAAAATCTTATTTCTATCCACAATGAATTTCTATATAAAATGAACTTTCAAGACTAAAAATATAAAAATGAAAGACACAAACATAATACTTTATACTTTCGACTTTCTAACATTGGAACATTGAAAAGGGCATTATAATCATCACATATACAACAAAGAATGAACATAGTGTTAAAGATATAATAGAAAGATATCGTATAGATGCAATCTTTCTATACACCAATAGTTTATATATGTATATGCTTTATTTTATCATTTATTCAGGAAGAATCTAGTAGTACTAATATGCAATCTTTCAGTACTCTACGTGGTCTATATATGCAGAAGTTTTATTTTATCATACATTCACAATCTTACACTAAGCATATACTAATCAGATTCTAAAATGGTCAATTTGTACATCCTCAACTCCCAAGTTCTTAAAATCGCCATCTCTCCTTTGCTTAGTAAACTTTCCCCAATTGTATTCCCTGTATTTGGGAGGATTATCTTCACTCACTAATTCCTCCAGAGGTTTCATCATCACGTAGTGGGAAGGAATTAAGAAAAATGGAATGGAGAGGCGTCTTCGGCTATCATTCACCACAACTCTATGCTCTACGCTCTCGTACCTACCATTGGTCCACACCTGCCGTGCCATTCAAGGAATCAGTCTTCGCATTCAAAATAGCTTTCAATGAAAGAGCATCATTGTATCTCCTATATACAATCGGTAAACCACAACCTGAATCTCCCAACAGTTGAAAAATAAAAGAAACAAATTACCTGCATGCAGTCCCCAACATTGACAACGAAAGAGGCGGGCATCGGTTGAGCTGGCACCCACAGGCCATTGTCCTTGCACTTCACTTCCAATCCACCCACCTCATCTTGGTAAAGAAGGGTGAGGGCTCCAATGTCCTTGTGTCTGCCAACGCCCAGTGCTAGCTCAGGATTCGGGCATTCCGGGTAATTATTCAGCCGTGCAATACTCATATCATCTTTGAAATACTCATTCAGGCGGGTATCAGGTAAGCCAAGGCTCCGTGCTATCAATTCTAGCACCCTCAACGACACCTCCCTCGCAGCCTCTGCATAGGCCAGGCAAGCTTCTCTGCAAAATTTTCCCACAAGATAGAAGTCAAATATAAACTCATCGTTACACAAAGCGAAAAAAGAAGAAGAAATCAGCGGAGAGGGATATGCAACCTGAAATCCGGAAGGCCATCGGGCCAGTGGTTTGTGACGGTCTCCGTAGCAGTGTCATCCGGATCAGCAGATGCGCGCAATTGGATTTCATCGCGCGGCGCAAAGTCGAACACTTCTTTCCAATCCCTGACATTTTTTGTATGCTCCGTATCGAAGTAGCCCAAGGAGTTTTCTGCATGTCTTGATACTCGTCTCTTTTCTTCGAAAGGCAATGAGAAGAAATCAGCTGCGGCAGATATTAGACGGTGCAGAAGATGATCCGGAAAGCCGTGGTTGACGAGGTGGAAGAATCCCCACTCTCTGCACGCCTTTTCCACCTCCTCTGCGGAGCTCTTTTCCAAATCTATAACGGGGATTTTGACATTATCGTCAGGGGAAGCGGAGAAACGCTTGGGACGATGATCTTCGCTCTGGATAAAACTCTCTTCGAACTTCAGAGCTCCGCTGTTTTCGACCGTACGGATTCCCATTGTTACGAATTTCTTGTTTCTCCCGGTGTGGCGCTTTGTTTTTCCTGTGTTTAGATTAAAAACTCTGGTGGAGTGGATGAATGGTTATATAGATTTTACATACATTGAACGTAGACAGGGTAGGTATGGATATTTTGAAAGGGAGCAGAGAGTCGGAGATTATGAGGTAACAGCTGACATCAGAGCCGCCCTGCGGTGGAGTTGCAGCATTGACCATCCTTTCCTAGAGCACGTTTGATTCTGGAAGTGCCTTACGTTGAGTAGTCAGATTAATAGCTTGTCAATATTCTAGCACTTGCATCCATAGGAGGTTCGACAGAAAGGAAAATTGTAAATGAATTGCAAAACATATATCTGTATAGACTATGCATTTTATAATATAAATAGGTATATTTCGTTTTTTGGATTTGTGTTTTTCACACAGTGCAATGTTTTTGAACAATTTGTATGAGTTTGCAATAGTCAAAATTACATAAGAACATTTATTTGTCTTTTTTGAAGCTCCTCTTTCAAATGGAAACACAATGTTGACTAGAGTGCTTTGAAGAATTATTATCAAGTGTGCATACGTCAAGTAAAATATGAGCTTTGCAATGTCTTTTTTGAATGTCCTTTTTTCAAGCCCTAGAATTTGTATGTAGTGAAACACAATGTTAGATGAGAATTCCATAAATTGTAAAAATATAACTAGATATGTAAATTTAACCAAAAAAAAAATGAGATAGCGGGTAATTTTTTTTTTCTTTTCTCCAACATTGATTGACCACTTGCAAAAGATAAATTTTGTAAGTGATTAGTTTTAGTTTCGTTACTCTATTAAAGAAGGGAAAAATTAGAAGTGTAAAACTTTGAGTGTGTGTGTAATTAATTGTACATACTTGAATATGCTATTGTGAGAGCAAGTGTAGGAAAGCTTCTTCTTTCTTTCTAATAATGTTGTATGGATTTTTTCATTTTGGAATAGTGACCAAAAGATAATGTGTACTCTATGTGAAGGCCTTTTATGGATTTGACTCTAGACATTGCTTTAATGTGAGGCATTGTCTTTCAGTTTTACCAATACTGATTGTGGCTTTATTTAGTGTAAGCCCTTGTGATTTGTGTATAGTGATAGTCCATGCCATGGATAGTGGTATCTGTCTATAGTTTCCTTGTGATATTGGTTGTATAGGTGTGGTTTTTGGGTTTGTTTCATCCCATGGCGGACCATTATAACTATTGAATGTCACTGTAACATATGCTGGCAAGTTAGGTGGTTTAGATCCATTGGGATATACAATATATTTGACTTGTCCAAGTGATCCATTTACAAGTCTAGCTTGGGTCCACAAGTTTGTTGTAAGCATGACACTTTGACCTTTGCTTAGTAATTCAGGTCTTGGGGAAGATGTTTGTCATTATTATGAGTAACTAATTTAGGTTGTTATTGACTACATAACTAAGTGCAATAGGTACATTGAGTAGTTTCAACATTGTTTTGTTGTGTAATGTTACCAGCTCATTTATACCAAATAAGTGTACTGATTTGTCAAAATATTCTTGTTTAGTTTTGGTTAGGTTCTTATTTGTTGGAGTGATTAATAAGTCCCAATCATGCTTTTTTGGTTCTGTATTACAAATGTTTTGTAATGCTTGAAAAATTTGTATTTGAATTGGATCATCACCTTCTTGTCTAAACATTGTTTGTAATGTAACAACTGCATTAAATTTGTGCCATAAGTTTCTTGTAGTTGTGTGTGATGCATAGATAGGTTTATCCACAATAGGTGGTAGTTGTGCAAGGTTTCCTACAAGAATTATAGACATGCCACCAAAGAAAGTATTTTATTGATGGGGGATTGCTTCACCTAACAGACTATCAATTTTCAATAGAAGTTTTGGCCCAATGAAGCTTATCTCATCAATTAGAATGTATTGTATATTTTTCATTTCTTCTTGGAATGTTGTCAATGTTTTCCCTTGCAATGGTTTCAAGTCTCTAATTGGAATCTTGTGGGTTGCATGTATAGTTGAGGCTTGTATATTAAATGTTGTAATTCTTGTTGGACCAAGAACAAGGATTGGGTTTACTCTTACATCTATATGAAAGTTTGGAGTGCATTTCTAATGCAAGCAATTAGATAGGATTTTTTGGTGCTCGTAGTTCCTTGTATGACCATATCTACCGGTTGGTCATAGCTTTTCTCTATCGAGTAATTTTTATTATAGTAAGTGCTAATTGTTGTTTTGGTGATAATGTATAGTTATGGTTGTGCAAATTTGAACAAGAATGCAATTCTTGTTGGGAAATCTTGTTGGTATGAAAAAAATGAATTGCAACATCATGTAAATTTGTAGGGACATTATAATTTTGATATTTTTTATTGTTGTCAAAATCATGTCAACCTAGCATTTTAAGTTCATTTAGATTGAGATTATTAGCAAGGCCCAATTGAGATAATAACTTGCATTCATTTTGAACAATTGGAAAAAGGGGGTGATTTGTACCACTCTTTTCCCATAATCATTCAATAATGTCCTAGGAGTCCTAATTTAATTGACTATCAACCTCACAAGGTGAGTCAATTCTCAATGAGGAGGACCTAGGAGGGGGTTCTTTTAGCTTTGAGAGGTTCACCACAAAGAAAATGCTTGGAAAAGAAAAATAAGCATTCAACTCACAAAACCTAGTTATGCAAGCTAAATGAGAGATGCAAATGATGAAATTATGGAATAGGGAGTTAGGATGTGTGCACCTGGGAAGTCTAGAAATGCAATGAGGATTTTGGAAATGCAAAGAAGCTATCAAAAAGTGCTAGGGAGGAAAGAGATTCCCTTATTACTGTCTTAGTCCCATTGCTATTTTTTAGGGCAGATGCAAAATCTTCAGATATCAAAACCAAATCTGAAAGAATTTTTGAAAAATATCCCTAGGAGGAATAAGACTCCCTGGGTGGTGACTTAATCACGTTTGAAATTTTTGAAATCTCTGAATGTGGTCTTGAGGCTTGATGTCTGCTCTTCCTTCTTTTTTGATCTCAGGTTCTAAAATTTTTGGATTCGGCCTATAGGCGAGTTTTCGTGAAGATGACAACATTGCTATGCAACTTTGCATTTCAAATGATATTCAAGTCTTCAACCTAGATGTATAATCACAAAAATGCAAGAGGATAAAAACTTGTTGATTGTTAGTGAATGGGGGTTTGCCTTGGTCAAACTCCTTGTTGGTAATTAAATCTTGAAATGAAATGAAGTAATGAAGGGAAAAGATGAAGGAACAACATGCAATGTTACAACTCACCAAACCCTTGTTGTAAATTCTAAAAATTTGTGTGAAATGGCTGCAATGGATATGGATCTTGAATCAAATGAAGGCTTGATAGATATGGAATTGACTTGCTTTCTTGAATAAAAACCCTACATCAAAAATATTAGCACAACAACACACATGATGCAGGAATATTTTTTATATGATGCTCGAATCTTGATGATGGCTCCAAATGCTTGATGAATTGCTCTTGAATTATTTATTTCTTATATTTCTTATTGTCTTGTTATGCAAAACATGAGAGAAGGAACCTTGTATCTATACTTATCCATGCTTAAAATCCTGAAATTACACCACACCAAGCCGACATATGAATTCATTAATTAAAGGAGGCTAAATCCCACCAAAATTTGAAATTAAATTCTAAAAATAAGCCAAGGAAGACTAAGATTTCCTAGGTGGCATCTTAGTCCCAACACATGAAACTTGGGGCACAAACACCAAAAAGAGACCAATTTAAGATGTCTCAAAATTAGGGTCCCAAGACCTTTGGGGGACAAAGTCACCACATGTGGCATTTTAGGGCAGATGCAAAAATTAGGGACACTAAGATAGAATCGTAAAATTATCATTTATGCATTAGAGATGAAACATAGAAAATAGGGTACTCTGTTTTCGCTTCTAGGGTTTTGAACCCAAAAGGAGAGAGGCTATTTTCAATCTTTCACTCAAGAACAAACGCTTGAGATTTCAATGCAAAGGAGATTGAAATCTAACAAAAGGAGAGTTCTAGGGGAAGAATAATAGTAAATGAGGGTTCACCACCAAGTGTAAACTTAGGAAATGCAAGATGTTTGAAAACATAGTGTGATATGAGAAAAAGCCTAGAAAGTGACTTAGAAATGCAAATCAAGCAAAATAGAAAGCTATGAAATAGAGATTGTGCACTTGGAAATGTATTGAAGATTGAAAAAAACTCTAAAATTATGGAAATACTGATTTTTAAGCCGGGTGGGACTCATTCACCATTTTGGGCGAATCAATCCCGATTATGGAAAATTGCACTAGAGCCTATTTTGGCCAAATGAGTATCCAAATCCACAATATCTAAAAAATAGGTATATAGTGGGACTCATTCATCACTCTTGGTGAATGAGTCCACTTTAACTTTTCTAGAAACTCACAAGTGGAATCTGTAGCTCTCGATTGGCTCTTTCTGTTCCTCTAGGTGTTCAGATCTAAAACCTTGATTTTCGGGACTGTAAGTGAATTTTTGTGAAGATTTTGACCTTGAAAATAGGGAGACAACTGCAACAAGTTTGAAACTTAATATTCAATGATCTCCAAGCCTCTAAAGTACCTAGATCTATAATCACACAAAGAGAGAGAGAGAGAGAGAGAGAGAGAGAGAGAGAGAGAGAGAGAGAGAGAGAGAGAGAGAGAGAGAGAGAATGTTGATTGTTAGGGGACAGGGTTTTCCTTGGTCAAACACCATTTTAGGTAATTAAACCAAAATGATGAAATAAGATAATTAAGCATGAGCATGAAGTAATGCAATTAGAAACTTTCCATGATGATGGATCTTGAATTTCTACAACAATGGATGAAGAATCTTCCTTGAATGCGTTAGAAATGATCTTGGATGCTATCTTGATGACCTTGTGAAGACTTGAAATGCATAACTATTGCTTACTTGAATTGAAAATAGGAATGTATGGATGAAAAAATGATTTAGAAGCTTGTTTATATATTCAATCCACCTAAATGACCATTAATTTGATCCCTAAGCCTGACATTGAAGAAACTTAAACATAAAACCTATTTTTTCCTACTCAAAACTCGAAAATAGCCCAAATGAGACTCATTTTCCATCCTAGATGAATGAGTCCAACCTAGATGGGACGTATTGCCCAAAGTGGTGAATGGGTCCCATAGGAGCTCTTTTCCTAGCTAAAGTGTCGGGGAATGCATAAATTGAGTTCATATGTTGATCTACTTGGGTTTTTGATTAAATTATGCCTCAGGATGTACAATATGGGGTCATAAGGGCCTATTAATGATCATGTAAAGGGTGATTAGGGCTAGGGGAACAAATTTCAATGTGAAAGTGTGGTTAAATACACTCTACAACATAAAAATGAGGTCCACATAGCCTAGAAAGACACAAGATCCAAGGTGAATGTGTAAAACACATTACAACACTAGATTAAGGCCATGTTTAATTTACAAGCCCTCTATATTAATGTGAGAATGCAATTAAATAAATTTTACAACATTGAGTTAGGGAAAAGTTAAGTTAATTTATCTTAAAACAGGCCCAAGACCTAATGTGGATGTGTAAAACACCTCACAACACTAGACCAAGGTGACATTAAGTTCAATTTATCATTAATTATTTCCATATCAAGTGTGAAAATGTCTGAAGATCCATTTTTCTATGCTATATTAAGTCCCCAATTTCGTGAGAGGATGAACTTGCTTCAAACTGACACTAAAGTAGACATTCAAGAGGGGTCAAATCATACCAATGTGGATGACAAATGATGAAAAAGGTCAAGGCATCGGTCAAGCCCCCAAGATCCAAGATCCTAAGTCAAACTGACATAAGCACAAAAGGGCACGCACAAGGTGTATAATATGCAACAAAACAAGATATGCGATCATGCAATGTCAAGAACTAAAAGAAATAAAAAATGAGGTAGAAAGGATGCGCTCACTCTGAGGCCATGAAACATCAAGTTGTTCACGAGATGAGTTGTCCCAAAGAAGTGGTTTAGTGAGAAAGTCATGCTAGTGTGTCCACTTCCCACCATATAATGAGAAATTCATGCCAATGTGTTGGCTTCCCATCATACTAACCATACCAAAGTTATCTTCCTAATAACTTTGATAAGGAACCACCATGGAAATGATTTTGTAAATGCTTTTGAATGTCATGTAAAATTTTTGATAAAGGGGATTTTGTTTTGTTCATGTAAGGTCTTCTTCTTAGGGAGCATTGTACCTAATGTCTCCAAGAGAGGACAAGTCAAGGTGTCAAATTGTTTCCCATGGGATGCCTCATTCACATCATGCCATGTTAGTAGATCGTACACTCTTGGATGACATCAAACCAAATGAAACCACCAAGAAGAGGACACATCACAAGAAAAAAGAAAAATAATGCCATGAATTTTTTTCCAAAAGATATCATCTATGTATGCCCCCACTTTAAAGTGGTTGCTAGACCATCACTGTGCACAATTGCTTTAAAGTAGCCAATGAAAGAAGACATGAGAGCCAACTAGGAAAGCCCTATGCCAAGTCATATGTTTATGAATTAAGCTACATCATGAATAATTATGTCACATGCGATTCAACTTAAGGCATGTTGTCAACATCCCAAGATTTTTCTTATATGGTCATGAAAGGTGATCAACTAGTCGAAAGAGGTAACGACAAGTGACATACGAGGAAAAGCCTACCTAACCCCTTGCCCCCACTTAGTGCAGGACAAGGGTGAGTTGGGAAGGGATGATGATATGATGCTCCTTGCAATGAATGTAAAACATGCAACTATGGCAAGGAGCAACAACTAATGTTATTTATTATGATGAGTAAACAAAGTTTTTGCTTGATACAGGTATGTGTAGGATCATGATGGGCCAAAAAGTGGCAATATGATCGGTATGTGGCTGATGATTATTTTTACTAAAATTGATGAATAAAAAAGGGTTTTAAAGGAGACTTTCAATCTTTCCACCTATATAAATTATGCTTTATTTTGAATAATTTACATAATTATTATTCATTTTCTATTCAATTATTTAAGTCCTCGATTGATAGTTGATTGAAAAACATCTATATCTTTCAACGTATCACATTTTGAATCCAAAACATGTGTCACATCTCTATGCTTCACATACTATAGGATTAAAAAGGAAAAATTGAATTTCATGAAGTTTTGACTAAGTTAAGGTGGTCGACATATGAGTTTATATTTTTAAAAGTTCTAAAAAATCATAATTAATTATTTACTTGAAAGCTTACAAAATATGCATCACATTGGCATGGTCCTACTTATATCTAAAATATTATAAAAATAATTATCATTTTATTGTGGTTAGGGTGGTCGAAGACACCTACTTCTTTTTCCTGAAATTTTAAGTACCACGATTGAAATTTCAAATTTTCACCAAATAGATTTAAAAAACCTATTAGTTTAGAAACTACATTCAATTTGCTACAGATTCTATTCTACATATTTTTGAAATAATATAGATAACTTAGTCAAATTATTACGCCAATTTGCCTAATTCTAATTTTTCTAAATTTTTGCCACTTAAGGGCCTATTTTTCCATGATGATCTCTATTAGTTTTTTTTCCTGATGATCTTGCACATAGGGTATGTGTGATCATGGAAAAAACAGCCCTTTAAGTGGCTAAAAATTCAGAAAAATCAGAGTTAGAAAACTTGACGTAAAAATTTGAATAAGTTATCTATATTATTTCAAAAATATGTAAGAATATAATTTGTAGCAAATTGAATGTAGTTTCTAAACTACTAGGTTTATTTTTGTAAAAGAAAATCTATTTGGTGAAAAATTGAAATTTCAATGCAATAGTACTTAAATTTTAGAAAAAAAATAAGAAGTAGGTGTCTGTCTGACCACCCTAACCGTAATAAAATGATAATATTTTCTTATAAGATTTTAGATATAAGTAGAGGACTCATGTCCCATGTGATGCATATATTTTTGTAATTTTTCCAAGTAAATAATTAATTATTATTTTTCTATAACAACTTTTAAAAAAATATAAAAAATCGTACGCCTAACCACCTTAGCTTGGTCAAAACTTCATGAAATTCATTTTTTAATCCTATAGTATACAAAGCATAGAATGTGATGCATATTTTGAATCCAAAAATGTGACAATCGCTTGAAAGCTATAGATGTTTTCAATCAGCCTATCAATCAAGACTTAGTTGTAATTTAAATAGAAAATGAATAATAATTATTTATTAAATTCAAAGTAAAGAATAATTTATATTGGTGGAAATTTGAGAATCTCCTTTAAAAACCCTTTTCGTTTCATTAATTTTGGGTAAAAAAAAGTCGTCAGCAACATACCGTACAAATACCCATCATATCGCCACTTTTTGGGACATCATGATCTTGCACATACCCATACCCATACATATGTAATGAGATATCTATCAGTTTCAGATGTACCAAGGTTAACGATGTCTTGGAAGAATTGTTTGTGATAGTGTTGGCATTGATTGAAGGTTTTTTTTGGAGGGACACTAACCAAGATCATTAGTCATCTTTTGCATTTTAGGTGTTGTGGGGACATAGATACATTATTCTATAGCATCAAATTCTTTCATGAGTTCAAAACATCTTCCAAAAAAAATTCTCACCTTTGTTGGATTTGGTGGTTATTTAATTTCCTCAAAGTTTTTCTTGGATGTTGTATTTACTTGTAAGGTGGTTGAAGTAGATTCTTTTGAATTTTGTATTTCCAGTACCAGTTTCTCTTTTCTCTTTTTAGACTCTTTTGTTATGATCATGTATTCCCCCATGGATGTAGAAATGAAATCAAAGGTTTTTGAAGCCTCTTCCAATAACTTTGTGGCTTCTTCAATTTGCTTTTGTCTGTCTAGATCTTTTTGCTTGGTATTGATCATAGAACATGCAATCTTTTTCTTTTGAGGAGTAGAAGGTGACTTGTCATAAACTCCTAAGATTTTCTTCGAGGCTTCATCATTTTCAAAGCATTCCCATGATGGTGGTAAATCCATGTCAAGCAATTTAGGATGCTTCAAAGTGAGGTTTCTTTTTGGTTTGCACATGATAGTGTTGATGTTTTCTTGCACCATGATACCTTCCCTATTAGGAGAGTTTTTAGGAGAACTAAAAACTAGATGTTCATGAAATTCAATGTTTGGTTCATCAATATTGACGTCATCACAAGTAAGGGAATGATCCATGGTTGGATTTTCTTGCTTGGAAATGATGTTGTTTCTTTGTTTAATAATGTTTTCCATATGATTCTCATCGATGAGATCTTGTAACACAATAATATCTTCTTTACCAATAGGAGAGATATTAGGAGAGGGTGGAATTTGATTGTTTTCCATAATGTCATCCTTTTTCTCTAAGGTCCCATTCTCTTGTACCATAATATTTACCCTAGTAGGAGAGCTTTTAGGAAAGTGACAAACAATAGGTTCATCACATTTCATGGTTTGATTTGATAAAGTAGCTTCATCGATCATAAGAGAGGCATCAACAAAAGGATAACTAGGAGTTTCATGGTTACCAATGATTAGACTTTTTTGTTCAAATAGGTCTTCCAAAATGGTAGGGGCATCAGGAAACGGAGGAATAAGATTCTCATGAGTCTCAATAAGGATATCTTCTAACACTAAACCATATTCTTCATGTCTGAAGAAGATATTAGGAGAAGGAAGGGTTTGATTGTCATGATTATCTACATTTACATCCCCATGTCCTATAATGTCTTCTTGAGTAGGAGAGGTAGGATTTTCATAGTTCTCAAATATCAACATATCCTTCACATAAATGTGTTTGTCATGATCATTCATGATTGTATCCTTATTCAATAGAGCATTTTCACAAGTAGGGGAGGTGTTTGGAGATGAATGGAGACTAGGTAAAGTGGTGGCAATGATTTCAAATTTGTGTGTTAGAATGTATTTGCAAGGGGGGGGAGGAGGAAGATGAGCAAGACTTTCATGATCTTGAATTATTGTGTCTTCTTTCATCATAATACCTTCGTCACCAATGGGAGAGATATTGGGAGAAGAACAATTATGATTATCATGATATCGATGCTTGCATCCTTTTGTGTCAAACCTTTAGTGGATGATTTTAGTGAGAGGAAGTCCTTAAGGGATTTATCTAACATGTCTAAGTCATCACTACTAAAGGGCTTGGATAATATACTTTTTATAAATGTAATTTTTTTAAAAAAATTTCTTGTGATGTTTTTTAGTTTTTAGTTTTCATTTTCTAATGAATCTGATCTAAATGAACAAGGATTTGAAATTGAAAATGAAAATTGCAAAAATCTAATGCTATCCATAATTTCCATGAATGTAAATAATGCTATTTATAATGATAGAAGCTATGTAAACTTAAAATTCAATGTAAAGACTTAGGATGAAATACAAATTTTCAGATTTCCAACAAGGTAATTTACTAATTACACTATGTAATGATCTACAAATGAAATATTGTGAGTGCAAATTTGAAATTAAGCAACGCATGAAATGGACCAACTTTAGCCAGATTTTGTAAAATGCATGAAACACAAATTCAACCCAGTGAAACAACTAACTAATGGCAACAAACAGAAGCTTAAAAGCAAGGTTTTCAATGCTATAAAAGGTTGTTTCAAATATGTACAAGGACTAATTCGCCCAAGGTGGTGAATGAGTCCCAGTATGGTTTTTTTTTTAATTTTCAAGAATTTTCAATGTATTTTTTATGCTTTTTATGTTGTATTATGTGTAACCTAAGTGAAAATACAGTTTTTAGATATTTTTCCATGATTTGATATGCAAAAGTGAAACCTATATGCACTTTCACTAATGCAAAATTTTTAAACCCTAGAATGCAAATTAACTAATACAAATCCTAATGCAAAGTCAATGCAAGGTAGATCTAGGATGATGATGGACTCCAAATCTGAAAAGAAGGTATTCAAAAAGCAGGTTCACCAAAATGAAACATAGAAAATATGGTACTTTCTTTTTGCTTCTAGGGTTTTGGACCTAAAAGGAGAGAGGTTATTTTCAATCTTTCACTGAAGAAAAAAACCTTGAGATTTTCATCTAAAGGATATTGAAATATAACAAAGGGAGAGTTTTCAGGGAAGGATAACACTAAATGAGGGTTCATCACCAAGTGTAAACTTGAAAAATGTAAGATGTTTGAAAACATAGTGTGATATGCAAAAAGGCCTAGAAAGTGAGTTAGAAATACAAATAAAGCAAAACATAAAGCTATGAAATAGAAAGTGTGCACCTAAAAATGTATTGAAGACTTGAAACAACTCTAAAATTATGGAAATGTTGTTTTATAAGCCAGGTGGGACTCATTTTCCACTCTAGGGGAATCAATCCTAATTCTAGAAAACTGCATTGGAGCCTGTTTTAGCCAAATGGGTATCCAAATCCACAAAAATATTTGAAAAAAGGTACAGTGGGACTCATTCGCCACTCTTGGCATATGAGTCCACCTTGACTTTTCTAGAAAGTCAGAAGTGGAATCTGTAGCTCTCGATTTGCTCTTTCTGTTCCTCTAGGTGTCCAAATCCGAAACCTTGATTTTTGGGACTATAAGTGACTTTTTGTGAATATTTTGACCTTTCCAATAGGGAGATAACTCCAACAAGTTTGAAATTGAATATTCATGATCTCCAAGCCTTCAAAGTTCCTAGATCTGCAATCGCACAAAGAGAGAAAATGTTGATTGTTAGGGGATAGGGGTTTGCCTTGGTCAAACCCCTTTTAGGTAATTAAACCAAAATGATGAAATAAAATAATGAAGCATGAACATGAAATAATGCAATTAGAAACTTTCCATGATGATGGATCTTGAATTAATACAATAATGGATGAAGAATCTACCCTTGAATGCCTTATAAATGATCTTGGATGCTATCTTGATGACCTTGTGAAGACTTAAAATGCCAACTAATGGTTACTTGACTTGACAATATGAATGTATGGATGAAACAATGATTTAGAAGCTTGTTTATATAGGAAATCCACCTAAATGACTATAAATTTGACCCCTAAGGCCGACATTAAAGAAAATTAAACTTAAAACCCAATTTTTTTCACTCATGCCTTGAAAAATAGCCCAAATGGCTCATTCACCATCCTAGGGAATGAGTCCCACCTGGATGGGACTGATTGGCCCAAAATGGCGAATGGTTCCCAGAGGGGCTTTCTTGCTAGCTAAAATGTCAAGGAATGCATAAATTGAGTTCATATGTTGTTCTAGTTGGGATTTTGATCAAAATATACCTTGGGATGCACAATATAATCATAGGGGCCTATTAATGATGATATAAAGGGTGATTAGGGCTAGGGACACAAATTTGAATGTGAAAGTGTGGTTAAATACACTCTAAAACATAAAATTGAGGTCCACATAGCCTAGAAAAACACAAGAATGTGTAAAACACATTACAACACTAGATTAAGGCCTGGTTTAATTTATAAGCCTTCTAGATTAATGCGAGAATACAATTAAATACATTTTACAACATTGAATTAGGGAAAATTTAAATTAATTTAGCTTAAAACAAGCCCAAGACCTAATGTGGATGTGTAAAACACCTCACAACACTAGATGAAGGCAACATTAATTTTAATTTATCATTAACTATTCCCATATCAAGTGTGAAAATGTCCAGAGATCCATTTTTCTATGCTACATGAGAATGTTGGGATTAGCCAGAAAAAGATATAATTCATAGCCTGGCTTGTAGATGCAAAATAGGACCAATAAAGAAATGAATGAGGATAAATAAATCAAGGTAGGCCCAAACACGTGTGAAAATTGTAGGGTATGCATTTTACTACACTACATTTAGCCCCCACTTTAGTGAGAGGTTGAACTTGCTTCAAACTCACACTAAAGTAGCCAAACACACAATCAAGAGGGGTTCTAATGTACAAATGTTGGTAAGATAGGATGAAAATAGCCAAGAGGGTGGCCAAGCCCCTAGGATCAAGATCCTATGGAAAACCAAGATAGGCACAAAAGAATACGCTTTCAGATGATATATGAAGCCATAAATTGATCACAAACATACACCATCAAATACAAAAAAGGAAAAAGGAAAAAGGAAAAAGAAAAAGGAAAAATGCAACAGATTAAGCTTTGACTGGCTGTCCAATGCAGTGGACAGGGTCTAGGTTGTTTTTCCGAAAAGGTAAATACAGGTGGAATGCACTTTCCACTATGCAAACAAAACACATGCTCACAAGGGCTAGTGAAGCTAGTTGTCCACTAGGTGAGCCCCAAGAGGTCCATACCAAAGTAATACCCCCATGAATACGATAAGCACAAAAATGCATGCTCACAAGGGCTAGTGAAGCTAGTTGTTCACTAGGTGAGCCCCAAGGGACCATATCAAACCCATACCTCCATGAATTTAATAGGGTACAAAGAGAAAATGCATGCTCACAAGGCCTAGAGAAGCTAGTTGTCCACTAAGTGAGCCCCAAGGAACCATATAAAAGTTATACCTCCATGACTTTAATAAGGTACAAAAATGCAACACAACAAGAAAGAGAGATGTTCAAAGGGATTTTGTTTAGTTCACGTGAGGTCTTAATCTAGGGGGACATCGTTCTAATGTCTCCAAGAGAGGACCAATCAATGGATACAAAATTTACAACTTAGGGAATGTAGTGCATCACATCACCACTAAGATAGATCACGCTCTTGAAGGACATTACTCCCAATGTCACTAGAAAGAGGAAACACACATTGCATGAAATAAGAAAATCACATCAAGGAACATGAAAAATGCAAATGAAATGATGCCAAAATAATGTGAATGTATTCCCCCACTTTAAAGGAATTGCTAACACCGTGCTATCGAAATTATTGGGGTGAAGCCACAATAGTGGTTTACAATTTGATGGAGGAAGGAAAATTGAGAAAAAATGGCCCCATGGCAAAAAAATTGGTTTTAGGGGTTCGAATGAACCTACAAGTTCGACCGAACCATAAAGGGGTTCGACCAACTAGGGTTCGACCAAACCCATCAATCACGGGGCCCACATTTCTCGCCCAAAAAACAAAAGGGAAAAATGCATATTGAGGGGGTTCGAATGAACCGGTTTGCTAGAACCCCTGGTTCTAGCGAACCCCCCTTTTCCCTAATTTTTGACTTTGTTCACACAAAACCTAATTTTTTACGCTTTGACACTAGGTTGAGGATGAAAATGGGGGAATCTTCACAAACCCAATTGGAGTCAGGTAGTCCTCGAAACGATCTATCCAATGAATATAATTTTAATATGTTTTGGTTTTATTATGTATTTTTTTTTAGTTTTATTAAACATAGGTTTTTCATCAAAAATGAAGGTATCTATTCTGCACATGTGGAAAAATAGCAAATTATCAATTTTTTTTGAAAAATATGAGTGCATTAGATATTGAAGTCCTTGATCCAACAAAAAAAATAAGAATTTTGATATATACAAAAAAAGTTATGCGTTATATGGTCGCACTATGTCTGAATTGTCATTGGTTTGACTTGAAACTTGATTAAAGAAAAAATATTCAATAAAAAACTATCTAACCAAGTGCAAGCACTAGATATTGGAGTTACAAATCTAAATTGAAATAATTAGAATTTTATCCTTCATCAAAAAAAGTTATGCTATATCTGGTGCATCACTTTTAAAAAATGTTATTTTTGAAAAACAAGTTTTGTGGGAGATGGAAAAAGAAGGCACTTGATTCCAAAAAATTTTGAAAAAATATTTTAGAATCTATAGGAAAATGTGATGAGACTCTAGTTTGCATCATCTTCAAATTCATCACGGTTTAGCCACTATAGGTGCTTGAATGTGAAGATTTAGTTAAAAATAAAAATTCCAGTTGTCCGGGCTTTGGCCAAAAATTGTAAAACACTATTATGGGATCACTAATCGTAAAGTTAACAAAAATGAAATGGAAAAGAAGGTTGCCCCCAGAAACACATGAGGGATCTATGGATTCAGGGTCAACATCTGTCTTTGTTGCAATAGTATTAGAGAGCTTAGAATTATCATCATTCCCCAAATACACATAGAACTAGAAGAATGACACAAAGAGAGCAAAAATAATGAAAAAACCTTTTGGGTCAACATGGAAGAGACATAGAGTGTCTCTATGCCTTGCATCATCAAAAAAAGGAAAACAAAAGACAAAAATGGAAAGAAAAGAAAAGATAATAAAAATATTTTGGGTCAACATGGAAGAGACATAAGGTGTCTCAACACATTGAGTCATCCCCAAAAGGAAAACACAAGAAAAAAATGAAAAGAAAAGAAAAGATAATGAAAGATCTTTTGGGTCAACATGGAAGAGACATAGGGTGTCTCGATGCCTTGCGTCATCCCCAAAAGGAAAAAACAAGATAAAAATGAAAAGAAAAGCAAATGAAAGAGGTGAAAAGTTTACAACATATAGAAGAATGAAGATACAAATAAAGGAATGCACATAGAGAGATAAACAACAAAAAAACATTACGGGGGATCACATTACACACACGCAATAAAAAGAAAAAATAAAGTAAAAAGAAATGAAAAAAGACTAGTAAAGCACATGCAAGTCAACCATCTAGTAGTTCATCCGCATCCCAGTTTTATTTAGTAAATCTAGAATGTACAAATCACTAGTGAGAGGGACATCAAGTACTATACTAGGAGAATCACCAGGTTCAACATGTGGTGCATCACTTGGTTTAGGAGGATTATCACGGTTATTATTGTTTAAGCTCATGGAAGAGGAGAACTAAAAAAATTAACTCATTATGCACTTCATCATCAATTTTAACTATTTCCTCATCATCATATGAGGACAAATGATAATATCCATAGAAGGTGCTGGTCTTTGTTGTGTTGGAGACATAGGATCTATCGACTTTGGTAAGGGAGGAGGCTCATTGTTTATTGTTTCTATCAAGTTTGGATTTTGATTTTCAATGTTGTTCTCTTAATTCATAGTTTGACCAATATCACAATGTATACACATACGTTATTTAGTATTTCTATTTCTTTTATTATGGTTTTCAAGTTGTGTTTATGTAGGAGCGGGTTTGTCAACTATAGGCTCCTTTTCTCCTTGTGAAGGAACAATAGAAGAAACCATGGAAGGTTGTTCAACCACTTTCTATTTGGCTTTATAGATTTTCTTAGGATACAGATGAGGACTTGTTTCATTTTCTCTTGGCCTTTTATAGGAAATAGGCAAGGAATTTTTCATGGATGGATCTTGGTTTGTTGGAAGTGCTTTAGGATCACTATTGGGTATGTGCACGATCATCATGGAAAAAATAGCCCTTTAAGTGGCAAAAAATTAAGAAAAATTAGAGTTAGAAACTTGACGTAAAAATTTGAATAAGTTATCTATATTATTTCAAAAATATGTAAGAATAGAATCTATAGAAAATTGAATGTAGTTTCTACACTACTAGGTTTATTTAAAAAAGAAAAATCTATTTGGTGAAAATTTGAAATTTCAATGCAGAGTACTTAAATTTCAAGGAAAAAATAAGAAGTAGGTGTCTGTCTGACCACCCTAACCACAATAAAATGATAATATTTTTTATAATATTTTAGATATAAGTAGAGGACTCATGCCCTAATGTGATACACATTTTTTTATAATTTTTTCCAAGTAAATAATTATTTATAATTTTTATTATAATTTTTTAAAAAATATAAAAACTCGTATGTCGACCACCTTAACTTGGTCAAAACTTCATGAAATTAAATTTTTTTTTTTAATCCTATATTATGTGAAGCATAGAATGTGACACATTTTTTGATTCAAAATGTGATACCGTTTGAAAGCTATAGATGTTTTTCAATCAGCCTATCAATCAGGACTTTAGTCATAATTTGAATATAAAATCAATAATAATTACTTATTAAATTCAAAGTAAAGCATAATTCATATTGGTGGAAAACTAAGAATCTCCTTTAAAAACCTTTTCGCTTTCATCAATTTTGGGTAAAAAAAGTCATCACTACATACCCATCATATTGTAACTTTTTGGCCCATCATGATCCTCGCATTATACCCTATTGTTTTCTTCAAGGGGTGGAGGTTCAATCATGGGTGGAGGAAAATTCTCAAGGGATAATCTAGCTATGCATTTTTCTTTGAAATTTTCATAGGATAGGAAATGGAAGTCTTCATGGGGTATTATAGGTTCCATGGGCTACGACCTAAAATAATCTAAGGAAAAAATTCCATGGGAAGACAGAGGTCTAAAGCCACTATGATTCACAGTGAATATTTCGTTGCTAATTGGAAACTTTAAGCACTTATGGACAACAAATGGGACCACATTCATGGAGTGAAGCCATGTGTAGCCTAACTTCACATGAAATTGGTCTGAATTAGATATGATAGAGAATGATACATTTAATTTCTTCAGTCCTACTTGTAAATGGAGTGTGATCAAGCCCATCGTAGCCTGATAAAAACCATCATGCATTTAATCCATGCTTTAGGTTTATCATATCTATCTTGAGTAATTTCATGCACATATAAGAGTTCTTCTATGATCACATTCTCTCCATAGATGGGATCAATTAAAATCCCAAGAGTGGGCCTATTATTGATTATGTTGGCTATGTAAAGAGGACCATCAGGTGCATGTTTTTATGTTTCTTTTGAAGAGAAAGTAATGTCAATGGGCATTATGGTTTTCTATTTATGAGGCTCGATGTCAATCACCCCTATCATTGTATTAATAGGACTTTGGTCATTAGTATCCATAGGAATTTTTTCATCATCATCCATAGGAATTTGTTTGTTGTTGCTCATATTCTTATCATCCGTGCCAACATTCATCACATCGGGCTTAGTTTCACTAGCCTTGACAAATGAAATATTATGGTTGGGCATGGGATTGGAAAATATTTGTAAGTTTTGGTTGGAAGGATCTACTAACTTATTTCCTTTGTCATTCACACCTCCAATTTGGATATTATTAGAATCAATAAGGTCTTGTACAAGATGTTTAAGATGCTTACAATGTTCCATATCATGTCCTTTTTGTTGGTGATAAGCACAATAGGTATTGTGTCTAAAGCCTGAAGGTAGCGGTTTGCTAGGGTCAAGGGGTCGAATGGGGGGTAAGATAAGAATTTTTTTGTTTAATAGTTTATTCGTAATGTTGTGAAGTGTGTCAGGTAAGGGTGTAACTTGTCCTTGCAGATCCCCAAAGATATAAGGATTACTCTTCTTTATAGTAGCTACTTGGGTATCAACTAGTTGGGTAGGTTGAGAGGTGGAATTTAGTTGAAGGAAACTTTTATTTTGTCTTCTGAAAGGCTGGTAGGTATTCTGGTTTGAGGATTCAAAATTTTCAGGATAGGTAGAGGTGGTTTTTAGTTCACTACTACCTACAAAATTTTGATAATCTCAAAGGGTAGTGCATAAATGCATAAAGGAAGGAAATTTCACCATGGTGATCTTGTCTCTTATTTTACTTGTAAATTTTCTATGAACATCTTTTGAAGGTGGGAATCGAGAATTTTCACACTAATTTGGGAATAAAGCGATTGGTAGCATGAAATAAAGTCATAGACTTTTTCACTCTCATTTTTCTTACATCTCATCATATCATCTAATGTCATTTTAGGAACTATATACACTTGGAAATGATTAATAAAGGCCTCAACAAGTTTATTGAATGAATGAATTGGGTTATTCAATAATGTAGAAAACCAGTCCAAGGCAATGTCTTTCAAGGATCAGGGAAAAGGTTTTTCCAAAAGTTTATCCTCGAGTGTAAAGTCACTACACAAAGTAGTAAAGGCATTAACATGATTAGAAAGATCTCCCTTTCCTCCATATTTCTCAAATCTAGGGATCTCTATACCTCGTGGCACCAGAGTTCTCAATATCTCCAAGGATAGTGGGTTGCTTTTGACATGGTATGAAGGTGGACCATTTTGATTTTTATTTATGGTGGAAACTTAACGTTGAATAGATGAAAATATTTATAAATGGTGGTTAATGATAGGATCATTACTTGTAGTTTGCAATGTAAGTGAATATGGTTGTGGTGTGTATGTGTTGGAAGGACCAGCGAATGGGTTGCTTACGGGAGGAGATATAAGATTAGATGCCACATAGGTTTAAGGAGCACTAGTGGAACTATTCAAGGTAGGAAGGATATTGCTAGTTTGTTGCATCATTGTGGTCACTTGAGGATTGGTATAGATTGGAATGGAGGTTATGGTTGAAGAGGGAGGAGTTTGATTTCCTCTTTGGATTTGCACATTGTTTGAAGCTTGAGAACCATTAGTGGTGGAAGGAATATTTTTTCCAAAGATGTGAGATATGTTATGTAGAACTTCTAATCCTTCATCGCTTTCCATCATGTGGTGAATACTATCTATGGTAGGTATAATAGTGTTGGAAATGTTTTTAGTACTCACACTATCTTGTAAATGGGCTAGCTCTTCATGAATTTTCATTATGTTTACTTGAGGGATATGATCAACCATTGTTTAAACATTTGACATAGCACTTGTAGGTAAGGTAGGCATAGCAAAAGAGGTATCAAAGTTATGGTCCATACCTAGTGAACTAATACCAACACTAGAAGTAACAGAGCTTGATAACCCATGATCCATAATGAGTGTTTTATTGTGGGATGCCATGAGTCTTGCACTTTGTCTAACCATAGTATTAGCAATAAGACACCAAGTAATACAACTCATACAAGGGATAAAACAAAGAAAGTGCAATGAACACAATAACTTAGGCTTGCAATTACACTTGAAATGAAAGAAATTGAGATAATAACAATTTTACAAACTGAAACAAAAAAATGATGGCAGCCAACAAAAGCATAGCAAAGCAATTTCAGATCCTAAAAACTTGAAAGTAAAAGTCAATAGGTACTAAGATGCCAGTAAGGGCATCTTTGTCCTATTGGTGAGATTTTGAAGTTCTAGGACTGAAATAGGTAGCAAAGAGCAAAGAGAGGATTCTGAGTGAGAAATCTTGAGAGGGACTAAGATCCCAGGAAGAGAATTTTATTCCTAGAAGAGGTTTTTCTCAAAAAAAAAAAACTAATTCTAGATTGTCTATAGTGTTTACGGATTTCCTATTTAGGATACTAATGTTTGAAAACAGAAAAATGTGCGAATGAATGTAAGAAAAAGTAACTACTGACAAGCAATTGAATGCAATTTTTTTTTTCAATTTTGAATACAATAACAATGCGATTAAGATGATGAACAATGTACTTTTCAATTTTTGAATGAGATGAGATGATGCAAGAAAGCAAAAATGAAACCTATATGCACTTTCAGTAATGCAAATATAAGAAACCCTAGATGCAATTTCACTAATACAAGATGCAATGCAAGAATGAATGCAATCTAGATATAGAACTTTAATGGACTCCAAATCATAAAACAAATTCTCAATAAGGTCGGGTTCACTAAAATTAACAATGGGAAAAGGGGGTGATTGGTACCACTCTTTTCCCACAATCATTCAATAATGTCCTAGGAGTCCTAATTGGATTGACTATCAACCTCACAAGGTGAGTCGATTCTCAATGAGGGGGACCTAGGAGAGGGTTATTTTATCTGAGGGGTTCACCACCAAGAAAATGCTTGGAAAAGACAAACAAGCATTCAACTCACAAAACCTAGTTATGCAAGCTAAATGAGAGATGCAAGTGATGAAATTATGCAATAGGGAGTTAGGATGTGTGTACCTAGGAAGTCTAGAAATTCAATGAGGATTTTGGAAATGCAAACAAGTTGTCAAAAAGTACTAGGGAGAAAAAAGACACCCTTACTATTGTCTTAATCCCATTGTTGTTTTTCGGGGTAGATGTAGAATCTTTGAATGTCAAAACTAGATTTGAAATAATTTTTGAAAAGTATCCTTAGGAGGACTAAGATGCCCTAGGTGGTGACTTAGTCTTGTTTGGAATTTTAGGAATCTCCAAATGTGGTCTTGAGGCTTGATGTGTGCTCTTCCTTCTTCTATGATCTTAGGGTTTGAAACATTTGGATTCAACTTATAGGTGAGTTTCCATGAAGATGGAAACTTTGATATGCAACTTTGCACTTCAAATGATCTTCAATTCTTCAACCTAGATCTGCAATCATAAACATGCAATTGGAGAAAAACTTGTTGATTGTTAGTGAATGGGGGTTTTCCTTCTTCAAACCCCTTGTTGGAAACTCAACCTTGAAATGAAATGAAGTAATGAAGGGAAATGATGAAGGGACAATATGCAATGTTACAACTCACCAAACCCTTGTTGTAAAGTCTATAAACTTGTGTGAAATGACTGCAATGGATATGGATCTTGAATCAAAGGAAAGCTTGATAGATATGGATTTGAATTGCTTGTTTGAATCAAAAACCTACATCACAAATGTTAGCACAACAACACACATGATGCAAGAAGATCTTTGATATGATGCTTGAATCTTGATGATGGCTCCAAATGCTTGATGAATTGCTCTTGAATTCTTGAATGCTTGGATGCTTAGATTGCTTATTGTCTTGTTATGAGAAAAATTAGTGAAGGAACATTGTATTTGTACTTATATACGCTTAATATCCTCAAATTACACCACACCAAGATGACATATGAATTCATTAATTAAAGGAGGTTAAATCTTTCAAGAATTTGAAATTCAATCCTAAAAATAAGCCGAGGAAGTCTAAGGCACCCTAGGTGGAGTCTTAGTCCCAAGGCGTGAAACTTGGGGCACATACACCAAAAAGGGACCTATTTAAGATGTCTCAAAATTAGGGTCCCAAGACCTTTGGGGGATAAAGACGCCCTAGGTATCATTTTATTCTTAACAAAAAAATGAGGAGCGCTTAGACAAAATCATCAAATTATCATTTATGCATTGGAGAATGTTGGGATTAGCCATAAAAAGACATAAATGAGGATAAATAAAGCAAGGTCAGCCCAAACAAGTGTGAAAATGCAAGGGTATGCATTTTACTACACTACAAATTCATTTTTAGTGTTTCTTATTGATCCACATCTTCATCAAAACTGTTGTCCTAGATTCAAGAACCTCTTAAGATTATTCACTATGACTAACATCCCATGCATTGTATTTTTGTGTATACATTTACTTCCAATTATTGATGATTTCTTCTTTTATAAGGCCTATATATTTGTTGATTTGTCAAAATTGTTTATACAGAAGTAACTCACTCCAACAAAATATTTCCAAATTTTGAGAGTCTTCTTTTGAAATGGTATAGAAACTTGGAAATAATTGCACTGTTTCTTTTTCTTTTCTATTCAACTATTTGCATCCTTTGTGAGAAGCAACATATGTGAAGGACCTTGCTGATTCAATTAGTGATACCATTTCTAGGCAACATGGGTGATGCATGTAGGATTGTATGTAGTTAGATTGTATCTCACTACCATCATTTATTATTTTTAGGCACCACTGTGGAACACTTTTTCACCTACATTTAGCAATACAAAATTTCTATTACAAATCATGAGAGGTAATTTTTGTAACATATGCCATGTTTCTTGGGCTCCTATATTCATTAAGTAATAATCTCTGCCATGAAATTTTGATATCCTTTCAAAGCTTGGTCTTCTAATATTTCATTTCAACATATTCTTTCCAACATATTGAAACAAATCTCTAATTTTATTTTAGCTTTAGATGAATACTTGGAAATGTACGTGAGAACAAGAAGTCATGAGATGACAGGTTGGCAATCTATATTAGCTCTACATATTGAGAGCATATTTGGGTTTTGAATGTTTAACCTGTCATCATTTTAGGCCGGTTCATAAGATTTTTTCCTTGTTTCATCACATGATAGAGTGGGCTTTATCCATTCTTTGCATGGAGCTTTGTATCTAAATTCTACACATGTCCCTTTTTTGTGTAGGCATGTGCGTTCTATGCATTTAATGCATCTTTGTACATGATTAACTAACTCTTCATAATCAATGTGGGGATCAGTAGAGATTATTTCAGATGTGTTTAGTAGTCATAGATAGTCCATTGGATTTATATGTATGAAATTGCTCATTTTAGATCTAGAGCGAGGGTTCCAGGTAGTGACATAGTTATCAAATAATTCCTTTGCCCTATCCACTTGCATGCTATTTTAAAAATCAAGTGTATCCATGTTTGATGCATTTTCTAGCCATAGGAATCCATGTACATGTGCAAAGCCTTGATGTTGCAATTCATACCTATACTAATAATTTGTTGAATGTAAGAGCTTCTCAATGACCTCTTCATGAAATATTGGGAATCGTTGATGTAGATACAGGGAAGTGATGTGTGGGTTTCTAATCACATTATTCATACAATCTTTTTTGGAGACCAATGTAAATGTAACACGTATTGCAAAAGGCTTGTGTAATGTAGGCCACTTAGTATCTATTGCACTCAATGTGAAGAGAAAATTTGGGCAACCTATTTGGTTGATCATGTTTGTTAAATCACTATGACACTTGTTCCAATATGCTCATGTCCCTCGTAAGGAAGAGAAAAAATGCATTAGTTCTTCAACCAATTATAGTTTATCTAGTAGTTGATGTAGGTGGGCAAAAAGGTGTTCAATAGTGGTAGGTATATTATAGTAAACCTAAGTTATTTTGATGAATATCAATGCAAGTTCTTGGGTATGATACCTCATCATAAGATTTGGAAGGAAGTATCTAAATCGTGGATGTTAGCCAAATGGGTATGTATAGGATCATCAT
Organism: Sequoia sempervirens; assembly: GCA_007258455.2. Classification (NCBI taxonomy): domain Eukaryota; kingdom Viridiplantae; phylum Streptophyta; class Pinopsida; order Cupressales; family Cupressaceae; genus Sequoia; species Sequoia sempervirens. The sequence goes on along the minus strand of VDFB02000008.1, from coordinate 109,991,623 downwards.
GGAAATAATAGGCCCTTAAGTGGTGAAAAATATACAAAAATCAAAGTTATGAAACTTGACATAAAAATTTGAATGAGTTATCTATATTATTTCAAAAATATGTAAGAATAGAATCTATAGCGAACTGAATGTAGTTTCTAAACTACTGGGTTTATTTAAAAAATATATATTTTTGGTGAAAATTTGAAATTTCAATGCAATAGTACTTAAATTTCAAGGAAAAAATAATTATGTGTTTGTTTGACCACCCTAACCACAATAAAATGATAATATTTTTTTATAAAATTTTAGATATAAGTAGATGACTCATGTTCGAATGTGATGCGTAATTTTTTGTAATTTTTTTCCAAGTAAATAATTAATTATGATTTTTTTATTACAACTTTTAACAAATTTAAAAACAAGTATGTCTGACCACCTTAGCTTGTCAAAACTTCATGAAATTCATCCTTTTTTTAATCCTATAATATGCAAAGCATAAAATGTGACACATGTTTCAGATTCAAAAAATGTGATACCGTTTGAAAGCTATAGATTTTTTTCAATCATCCTATCAATTAGGAATTTAGTTGTAATTCAAATAGAAAATAAATAATAATAATTTATTAAATTCTAAGTAAAGCATAATTTATACTGGTGGAAAGCTAAGAATCTCCTTTAAAAATACTTTTGGTTTCATCAATTTTGGGTAAAAAAAGGTTGTCAGCCACATACCCTACACACCCATCATATCGCCACTTTTTGGCCCATCATGATCCTTCACACACCCAAATCTATTTTCATGATATCACATAAGATTTAAGGCATATTCATGCAATGGCACATCCCTAGCTTGATGTTGCATGGGCGGTGCATTTCCAATTGTAAAAAGTGTGGGAAATTCCATGTCAAAAAGGCCCTCAATAATGTACTCATTTATAGGGGTAGAACTCATTTGGGGCCAATTAATGATGGTATTGAATTCTCATCTTCTATTTGTAAAGATTCTTTAATGATTTGTAACTCATGATGTTTATTTGGTAGGATTACCATGTAAATGATGTTGAATATTCATGTCCACTTTCTAGATCATCTTGACTATTATCAACTTCAATGTTTTTTGATATGGGTTCTTCAATTTCACTTTGAATTGTATGAAGCATTTTTGAAATGTTTGGAGTAGAATCGTGGAGTAGAGATAATGCATCAACATTGATTTCAACATCCTTGTAGTATGGGTCATATTGTATTTTGTAGGCTAGTACATTTTGAAGATGACTTATACTAATGCATAGCAATCATATTGCTTCTCATGTGTATTATTTCTTCGAACTATTAATAAATCCAAGTCTTTGATTTTATGTGGAAAAGATTTTGTTGTTTTTGTGATATATTGTGGGAAGCTAATTGTGTTACCACTATATTTGTATTGTCCACCATGTGAGCATGGGTAACTTACAATATTGGATTTACACATGCAATGAGCATCTCTTCTACTTGAATGATAATTTGCAAAACTTTTGGTTTTTCACATGGATCCATATTGTTAGTTGTGGATAATCAATGTATTCCTTTCTTAGAACTACATATTCTACATGTACGATTGTTGTTTGATGAACAAAGATGCATACCTGGCTAGCGTTCCCTAGATATAGTACATGTTTTTAAGTTTTCCAATGCATCTGTTATTTTTTGAAATTTCTTAGATGCCTCTATAAAGTTGGTAGACTAGCTCATGTCCATGTTGTTATTTGAATCTAGGTTTTGTGTCATTTGTTTAGGAAGATGTGTTTCATATTTTTTTTTATTTCTGTGTGCTAGATATGAAGTCATTAATTAAGTGGGAATGTGTTTTTGTTGATTTTGGAAAATTGTAGAAACATGTGTGTGGTCGGGGATTGATTGATATAATGGTTCTAGTAAGCATTGTGTCTACTGCATGCTACAACAAACACTTATTTTTTCTCTATGATGAGTATAATACAAGTGGCTTCTCTTACAATATTTTAGGTATGTGGTTTTACTCTTGGTTGATTGTATTTCTATATCATTATTGGATTCCATCATCTAGAATGCAAATAAAATAAAATAAATATAATTCGATAAACTTTGTATATTGATAAGCCATAAAAATGTGAAATTTACAAATGTTATTTTGTTTGAATTATATGCTAGATGAATAAGATAATATTGAAAACATATATGTGTGAAAGAAATATGTTAAAGTGTGCATTTTCCACTTGTAAAAGGTGGATGTGCATGTATTTTTTTATCTATAGTAAATTTTTAAAACAAGTTTTGAAGGGATCCTAAAACCCTATAGAAGGAAAAGTCTCAATTATATAGTAAGATCTATGCAAAAAATAATAGAAAAAGTAGGGAAAACAACTAGTAAAGGACAATTGCATTCATTTGAAAGTTTACTTTTCACCAACATTGCATAAATCAGTAATTTGATTTAACCAAAAATTTCTTTCATTTGTGAAATGAATTGTACCAAATTTTGTGATCATTGATTTCAATTGTGACTAATTACTATAAATTTTATTTCTACTTGATAGGGTTAAGAGAAATTGTTTGAATAGTGCATTTTGAATAACCTCTTCACTATTTCCCTGAACATCTTGATTGAACTGCAATATGTATAATTCTTTTGTAGGCATGCCAATGAGTTTAGTTGTTGCTTCTTCAAAAGTAATTTCCCATATAGTACTTGTGTAATATTGAAGCTTAATTTGAAGAACATATCTATGATTACAATCTTCAAATGTAGCTTTACACTTTGAACAATACCATTTTCCATCATCATTTTGTACATCTCTTTTCTTACATTGGTTTCCCTTAGTCTCAATAGGGAAAGTTGGATAACACAATGAAATTGATTTGGTAAATACTATTGTTGCTTTTACAATACACTGGAGGGGTCTTTTTATATCTGAAGACTCTTCTTGGATATTGAAAATTAACTTTGATGTAAGAAGTAGAGGCACATCTAGAAGGTTTATTGTGGATATGAGAACATCATTCCCATTATGTGCAAACCAAGATTGTAGTTGAGTTGTTTCTTTGATTTTAGGGTTAATAAACAATTGGGTAGTTACTAGAGTGCTCAGCACCTTACCATTATAATCTATAACATAACCATTTTTATTTGCATATATAATTGATTTTTGTGTATGGCACATTTCCTAAAGTTCTACACATTCCTTTTGATTTGTTCTTCCCCACAAAATCACATTTATAGTGAAGGAAGAAATATCTATCAATTTTAGGCTCCTCCTAAGAACCTTTGTGCCATCTTGTCTTTGTATTGTAGAGGCCAGGTCCACAAATATAACAATTCCAACTCTAGATCAATAAAAAAATTGTTATTTGTGTAGTGTTGAGAAATGTTGTCATGTGTACATTTTCACAATTGTTATGGGAATAATTAATGATAAATTATACTTGATATCACATTGATCTAGTGTTATGAGGTGTTTTACACATCCACATTAGGTCTTGGGCCCTTTTTAAGCTAAATTAACTTAACTTTTCCCTAATTTAATGTTGTAAACTGTATTTATTTACACTTTCACATTAACTCTGGGAGGCTTGTAAACTAAAGTGGACCTAATCTAGTGTTGTAATGTGTTTTACACATTCACATGGGATTTAGGGAACTTATAAGCTAAATAGACCCAATTTTGCCTTAATTTAGTGTTGTAAAGTGTATTTATTTAAACTTTCTCCTTGGATTTTGGGCCCCCTTGCATTTATGACCTTTACATCATCACTAATAGGCCCCTATGACCCTATATTGTGCATCCCAAGGCATATTTTAATCAAAAACCTAGAAAGATCAACATATAAACTTAATTTACACACTCCTTGACATTCTAGCAAAAAAAATAGCCCATATGGGACCCATTTGCCAGTTTGGGTGAATGAGTCCCATCCAGGTGGGACTCATTTTCCCAACTTGGCGAATGAGTCCCATTTGGCCTATTTTTGAGGTTTGAGTGGGAAAAGATGGGTTTTAAGTTCAAATCTCTTCTATGTTTGCCTTTGGGATCAAATAAATGGTCATTTGAGCACATTGCCTATATAAACAAGATTTCAAATCATTATATCATCATGCATTCATATTATCAAGTCAAGCAAGCAAGAGTTAAGCATTCCAAAAATTCAAAAGGTTGTCAAGAGAGCATTCAAGATCATTTCTAAGACATTCAAGGGTAGAATTCTTCATCAATTGTTGCAGAAATTCAAGATGCATCATCATGTCAAGCATATCAAGCATCAAGCATGTTATTGAGCTAGTACATTGTGATGTAGCATTGAAGATCCAAGATCAAGATCTACATCCTTCATGGTCATTTCATGTTGAGTTGTAGATTTACAAGACATTGAATCATTCAAGGTATCATTGTTCATGTTTCATATCCTATATTTCATGTTTTATTTCCATGTTTCATTGTTTCATCTTTTGGTTTAATTATTTAAAAGGGGTTTGACCAAGGAAATCCCCTATTCCCTATCAATCAACACTTTCTCTCTCTCTCTCTCTCACTCTCCCTCTTCGTGTGATTGTAGATCTAGGTGCTTTGAAGACTTGAAGATCATTGAATATTAGGTTGCAATATTGTTGGAGTTGTCTCCCCATTTCCAGGGTCATAATCTTCGCTTAAAGGTCATCTACAACCCCAAAATCAGAGTTTTGGATTTGGGAACTTGGAAGAGCAGATTGAGAAAATTGAGATGTGTAGACCAAAACTTTGAAGTTTTAGAAAATTCAAACTAGACTCATTCTCCACAAGTGGCGAATGAGTCCCACTGTAGCTATTTTTTAGATATTTTTGTAGATTCAGATACCCTTTTTCTTGAAATAGGCTTCCATGCAGAAACCCAGATTTGAGACCGATTCACTCAAGTTGGAAAAGGAGTGCCAATTGGTTAAAAATTCAAAAAATTTCAGTGTTTCAGAGTTGCAATTAGTCACTTTTAGATTCCCAGGTGCAAACTATTCACCTTGTTACTTTTTTGTTCTTCTTTACTAGCATTTTAGGTCATTTTGTAGGTCATTGCATCAAATTAGGGTTTAGTGTTGCATCTTACATTTCATTTGTCTTTTACAAGTTTACACTTGGTGGTGAACCCCTCATTAGATCATATTCAGCCCCTAAAACAACCCTCTTGCAAGATTTCTTGCTCCTTTGCAAAGAGATCTCGAGGGTTTGTTCTTGAGTGAAATTTAGTGAAAATTATCCTTTCTAGGCCCTAGACCATCAAGGGTGAAGAAACAAAAAAAAATTACACCTTTCATTTTGGTGAGCCTACATTTAGAATACCTTCTTTTCTGATTTGGAGTGCATTATCTTGTTTTCATTAACATTGCATTAGGACGCGCATTGGTTAAATTAAATTTTAGGGTTTTAAATTGTGCATTAGTGATAGTGCATATAGGTTACATTTTTCCATCTCAAATCATTGAAAATCATCCAAGATCTACATTTTCTAACACTAAACTATCTTCTTCATGTCTAGAGAAGATATTATGGCACAAGAGAATGTGACCTTAGAGAAAAAGGATGAAATTACTGACAACAATCAAATTTCCCCCTCCTAATATCTCTCCTATTTGTGAAGAAGATATTATGGTCTTACAAGATCCAATCGATGAGAATCATGAGGAAAACATTATTGAATAAGAAAATGCCATCATTGACATGCAACAAAAATATAACCATTGATAACCTCCCTAATTGTGATGAAGTTATTTTAGAAGAACCCACCTTTTAATGTCATGAACATCTAGTTTTTCACTCTCCTAAAAACTCTCCTACTAGGGAAGGTACCATGGTGCAAGAAAATGACAAACTCTTTTCAAAAAATAGTAATATGGCTTCCTTTGATGAAGATGATAAAGTGAAATTAGACTCCTCTTCACTAAGAGATCATGAAACTAAGGATATTTCTTTTGACATTATGCACATTAGACATCCCCTGACACCAACCACACATATCAAACCCCTACAAGTGATAGAAAACAAAAGCAAATTGAAGAAGCCAAAATGTTATTGGAAGATGATTTGGAAACCTTTGATTTCATACCTATATTCATGGGAGGATACAAGATCATAACAGGAGATTCTAAAAGGGGAAAAGAGAAATTGGTAACAACAATGAAAAATTCAAAAAAATTCACTTCAACCACTTTAGAGGAAACGATTACATAAAAGACAAATTTTGATGAAGTTGAACAACAACTGAATTTGAAGAAGTGAAAAAGCTTTATGGAAGAGGTTTTGAAAATATGAACCAACTTGGGAAAGTATGTGATGCTATATAAAAAAGTATCCATGTCTCTATAAAGCCTAAAACAAAATAAATGACTAATTATCTTGGTTATTTTCCCTCAAAAAAAAATTCTTCATTCAATAACAGAACTATCACAAAATATTCTTCCAAGAAAATATTAACTTTGATGCATTTGAAACTAATAGATATCTCATTAAATATGTATCAAGTTGACACCTTGTTTACTCATCATAATTGTGAGATGAGGATTGTTAGTATTGGCCAAATTATGCTTGACCCATGATGAATTGAAGCATAACAAAGCTACTCATACTTGAATCTCAAAAAACAAGATCATTTGAACTGAAAAGTTAAACTAAGCATTTATTGAAACCGAAAAATTACAAACTATAATTTAAACAATTAAATTCCTATTCTAACCCATTCAAAACTTATCTCATTTTGGAATTGGTGTCTTGTTGATGTGAAGCATGACCCTTTCCCAATCCCTGATTAGTGAGCCTATTTCAATTGATTCTATGGAAGAGAATCGATGAAACCATTGTGATAAATGGATGAAAACCTAATTTATGCTAAATTAAACATGATGCAAGTTAAGTGACCATGATTTTATGCTAAAATGAACTAAGTATGCAATTGTAAGCTAATATAAGCTAATTCTAAGCTAAAAGATGAAAACCCTAGAACTTATATACAAGCTAAGATGGATTCATGGAAGCCATTAATGGATATCTTAAGCTATTATGCAATTAAAATGAACTAAAAAAAGCTAAAGTGAGTAAATTGTGAGTATGGATGCAAGTGAATTCAACAACATAAGTTTGAAATTAAAAGATGGATCCATTTGTCTCAAAATAGTGTTATGGATCATGGATTCTCATCAACAGATGAGAATGCATGATGGAAGAAAAGAGGAGGTATGGATCATGGATTCTCATCAACAGATGAGAATGCATGATGAGATTTAATCAAGGGACCACATTTGCTTCAAGCAAACACACTTTTGACTTTCTCACATAGGTCAAAGGTGACTTGTTCAAAAGGTTAAAGGTTAAAACTTGCATAAGAAGCTAAGTGAAAATATCCATTTTTCAAATGATGGAGGAATAAGAATATTCCTTGGAATATATTGATTTGGGTGAGGATAAAAGGAATTTTGCAAATTAAAATAAATTTCTTAATTGTGCAAAAAGAGGATAAGGAATATTCCCCTTTTTAGAAGAAAATTAGTTTAATTGCTAAGTAAACAAGGTTTAATCATGCAATTATGGGTTTGAAGAATTAAAGTGACATTCATCAAATTAAATAATTAATTTAATAAATGGGGGGGATGAAATGATATTTAATTAAATAAGATGACTTAGGAGATTAAATTAAATATTTTTATTTATTTAATTTAATGAGATGAAATATTACAATGAAGGGGGAGTGAATTAACCCGATTTGATGAATTACGTTAATGGAGAAAAAATGATGCAATTAATTAAATTAACTAGGATAATTCAATTAATAAGTGAAAAGAGGATGGGTTTAAAGAGGAAATGATGTTAGTAAACCTATTTTGAGTGTATGATATCGTTTAGGAAATTTTCCAATGTCTACATTTTTCCCCTCTTTGAAGCGAGGTACTTGTTGCTTCAGTTCAAAGAATAACTCTTTTTAGAATAAAAATGCTGCTTAAATCAAAAAATAAAAATTTTCTAAATTTTTTGATTCCCTAGTAGAAGGATAAAGCTAATTCCTTGCCCCCTCGAGAAATTGGGTGTAAATTTTGAATTTTGGGTTGATTTGTCGATAAAGTTTAAAAGCTGCCCTGAGGGACCAAAAAGGCTCCAAGATACAAGAATTATGCCAAAATGCAAAAAAATGTTGCAAAATTAGGTTTTGATTAGCAAAAATGGTAAAAATGATGATAAACCCTAGCTTGAATGTGAAAATAATGTAAAAAACCCTAATTTTCTACCATAAATAAGCCAAGAAGGGTCACTTTCAATTCATTTATGCATTCATACCTTAAGGAATTCTTGTGATTTGATCTTTGACCCTCTAACGAAATTGCATAGCGAGAGCTTCCTAGGCACATCTTTGACCAAGTTCGAGATTATTAGCGGCTTCCAGGTTTAGGACCACTTATATGTAATTTAAAACTTGATTTGAAATTTGACTTTTGATGCTTTATTGTGCTTTGAATTTTAAACTTTGGCGACATTGCTATATAGACACCCATTTTGCAATCGACGATGCTCAAATGAATTATGCGATGCATATGTATATGGAGACGTTATTCATGATTTAAAATTAGGGTTTCTAATTTTAAATTATGAAACATGCTTATATAGTGACGCACTTGCTGATTTAGAAGTTAGGGTTAGGGTTTTGAAAGATGAATTCATGACCCCCGTGTATTTGGTGACGCACTTTATGATTTGCAATTTGAAATTTAAATATAGCAATGCTATTGTGATTTTTGAACTAAAAATTTCAAATTGAGTCAAATTTCCTCAATCTCCTATTGTCGTGTGCTTCGTGGATGCAGGAGGTCATTGTACCATTGGTTTCACACAAGCACATGCCCAAAATGTTGGAGAGACTGAGCGATTTGTCAGAGTTATGCTAGGAGCACCTGAGAGAGATTAACCTCTGGTATGTAGCATATGCAGTGTCAACCAGACACATCTTCCCATGATGACTGATCTATCTGAGAGATGGCACAGTGAGACTTCGTCGTTCCACCTTTTGACAGGTGAGGCGATGGTGACCTTGGAGGATGTATGGCATATTTTGTGTTTTCTGATACATGGAGATCATGTGACTTACGACACTGATGCCATATTTGATGCTTTTCATGATGTGATGGATCTTGAGGACATCGCCTTGGTGACATCACAGATCAACCTCAAGATGTATAGAGGTCATGTACCCACTTTCAAATTGATCATTGCAACCACTATTTCAGATTTGGTTGCTCTTGAAAGACACAACATAGGGTTCAACCCAGGATGGGGCTTGCTATGGCACCAGATGCTCCATAAGACTCTTTTTGTATGGGGGCCTATGATGTTGGCCTCATTGTATCATGATATGTATGACTTTGTTTACTGTGAAGGAAGAGCTATTAGTGCAGGGGTGACTCTGCTTCATATTTAGGTATGGGAGCATATTTTCATGTTTTGACCTATAGTTCAAATGGCATACATGGAGCTAGGTGATCCTATGATCTGGCGGTACAAAGGTGTGATTACATTGAGGCACACAAGTTATTGATGATATGACAATTTTTTGATGGCACCTCTATCTAAAAATGCCACCGGGATATAAGATGCTCAAATGTTATTCTTCACCAAGAAGAGCTGATACATATAGGGTTGTGAGCATACCATCATTGAGAGATATTTTCCAGATAGGGTGGCTCGATAGTTTGGGGAGCTATAGGACAAGTAAGATGATGCATATAGGGAAATTTTTGCTAGGCTGGCTCATGAGGTTCCCACATGGGGACTTACCATTCTAGTACCAGAGGTAGTCGAGAGCTTCAGATAGTTAGCTGCTTAGCCTTGGGCCTATGATTAGGGTCAGGTGGTAGCATAGACTATGCCTACTTATGATGCTTGGTTTGCAGCTCCGTGAAATTTGATAGATCGAGCGGGTGCTCCTCTACGAGGGAGACCCATAGGTAGGGGGCTAGAGGTAGAGGATAGGGACATGGAAATAAGGATGGCCACGATGGGAAGGGTTTGGGAACTCTTCCAGTTGGAAAAAAACCTCCTCAACAATAGGGTGGACAATAGTAGGGTGCACCGCCACCACAACCTCCAGATGCTAGAGATGTGTAGATAAAACAACTAGAGTAGCAGGTGTAGATTTTGATAGGAGAGTAGGATCAGGCCCACAAGAAAATTTTGGCTATTACTGTTGAGTGGGACTAAGCATGGAAATAGGTGGTTGCCATCACTATTGAGAGAGATTAGGCTTTACAGTGGGTACATTCCATGACTACAGAGAGAGACTAGGAGGTTTCCTGACACTAGTAGATAGAGGCGATGATAGTTGCCACACATGGCAAGACATTTTTAGTGAGATTATATAGAGAGGCCATGACAAAGGCTGCATACTATAGATTGCATTGCCATCAAGATGTACCGCAAACACTTAGACAACCTAATTTTTCACAGTGTAGTGATCCACAACTGAGAGTTGAGGATTAGCCTAAGAGGTAGGCCAGAGAGGGTAGTAGCCATCAGGGCTAGCTTTTATGTATAGACAAATTTTTTATCATGGTTCCCCATTCTTTACCATAGATATACATTGATGGGCTCCTTTTTGATAGTCTCGTGTATATTGTACTTATGGTCATTATACATACACTGATCAAGATTTTGTACCTGGACATTCATTCTTTGATATCTATATATATATGATATAGATATAGATGATTTATGATGTGATGTGTTCATTTTAGTTCATGCTTATGAATGCATATGATATGAGATGCTTATAGTTGATCATGTATGGATGTACTTTACTCATGCCTATGTGATTATATGTGATGGATGGATGTAATGTTATGTTCTTTTTCATTATCTTTTCATGATATGTGTGTCGCAAAAAAATTTATACTTGGACATTTTTCTCTCATTTGAGTCTTTCTTATGATTTTTGGCTTGATTTTTCCTATATTTAATGTTGTAATGTGGTCAACACATTCAAATTAGGTCTTGGACCCTTATGAATCATTAAGAATTCTAGGATGTCTTGTAAAAGTGTTGTGAAGTGTTGTAGCCCACTTTCACACTTTTCTAGAACCTTTTCATTATAATTCATGTAAATAACCTCTTTTTATCACTTATTGAGTCTTATTTGAAAGTGTTTACATAAATAGTTGTAACATACTTTCACGCTTTTCTAGAATTGTCATCACTAATTTGACCCTTTCTTATGTCTAAATGACCACTTAATGCACTTTTTGGGCCTACAGTTTAAGTGTGTTTTGAAGAATAATCCCATTAAACTTAATTAAATTGACTTTAATTCTCGACACCCAGTAAAATTTCCCTAATGGGACCAAGTCACCACCTAGGACGACTTAGTCCCAGTGAGTAGAAAAATCAAAATTATTTTAAATTTCTAGCGGGATAGTATTCTCTTAACCTTAAGGTCAACCTGTGATGTGTTATTTTTGGGAAATTTTGTAAAATCAATTATAAATAAAGGGTTTTCCTCTCATTTTCACCCCCATTAATTCACTCATACATTAGCATACATACCTTCATAATTCACAAGCATTCTAGGTATTGTCAAGCATACATTGGAGCTTCTACTTGCATATCTTGAAATTTCTACATCAAGGGTTTGGTGAGTTGTAGCATTGCATGTTCTTCATTAATTATTTTCTCTTTATTTCATTTCATTCTCAAGGGTTTGTTTACCAAATTAGGGTTTGACCAAGCCAAACCCCTATTCTCTAACCCTTAACCCTTTCCCCCCTCTTTGCATGTGTGTTTTGCAGGTCTTGTATGTAGATTTTTCAAAGAGAAAGGTGTTAAAAGCTGTTGTCATTTCATCAAAATCATTCAAGTCAACAAAGCTCTAAGTGAAGCTTGGAGATCCTTTCTAGCCTTATTTTGTAAAATCTGAACCAAACACCTTTCAAGAAGAGAAATGTAAATTGAGAGCTACAGATTCTTGTTCCAAAATTCTCAAAAGTTGAAGGTGGACTAAGCTTCCATTTATGGTGAATTAGTCCCACTACTAGGCCTGACAAGTGATTTTTGCATTTTTGGATGCCCATTTGGTTGAAACTTGTTATGATAGAATCTCCTCAAAATAGGACTAAGTCATCAAGCTTGGTGTAAGTGTCCCAGTTGGGTTCAATAGAAAATTCTAAAAGATTCCTAAGCCTCTCTATATCACATTCCATTTTCCATGCACCTCTCCAATTCCATTCATTTCTGTTATTATTTATTTGCATTCTTAGGTCATTTTTGCATATCACAATGTCTTTTCAAACAACTTGCATTTCTTAAGTTTTGCATTAATAATTCACTTCCCTTTTTAGTTATTTGCATTTATAGCATTGCATTTAGACATATTTCAATCATATTAGCATTAGTCTTTACTGAACCCCAAAATTTTTGTGGGATACCTTTCTCCTTTTAGGTGAAAAACCCTAGAAGTGCAAGAGAGAAGCCCCTACACAAATTTGCATTTCATTTTGGTGAACCTACTTTTTTAATACCTTCTTTACTAATTTGGAGTCCATCTTTATCCTAGAATTAGCTTGCATTAACATTGCATTGCATTTTGCATTAGTTAAGTTGCATCTTAGGGTTTTTAAATTTACATGAGTGAAAAGCTCATATAGCTTACATTGTTGCATTGTATTTCATTAAAAATTCACAAAATTCTACATTTTCATATTATACCTACATCTGAAAACCTAAAATGCATAAAATCCAATTTTTTTTTTTTTGAAAATTCTTAAAAAAATCACTACTAGGACTAATTCGCCACACTGGGCAACTTAGTCCACTTGCACATTCTGCACTAGATAATTTTTGTCATTTTCAGATCATCTTCTGCATTTCTGTTACAATTTCTAGATTTTTTGTTGTATTCAATTTCTTGCACGTAGTTTCCTTTCATACATTTGCATCATGGCTATGTGTTTTAATAAATTTTGGATGTCATTAAAATCTTTAGTTGGCATGACAAGCTGTGGCTTTGGAACGGATCCTAATGACATTGAACTTCCTCATGCTCCTTCAACTCCTCATGAATTTCCTCCTCATGATATTGAAATCATTGGAGAAGATGATGACAACATGAATAAGTTCCTTAATGATTGCCTTGACAACCACAAAGCTCACTAGTACAAAAACAACAATGTATGACTAAATAAACTACTAAAAATTGTATATAAATGACTAATTTTGGTCACGTGACCATTAGTAGTTTATTTTAGTCATTTATAATGCGACCAAATTTATGACTAAAATATTTTAGTAATTTATCTAGTCATTGATTTGGTCATTGATGTAGTCATTGATTTAGTCATTAATTTAGTTGTTAATTTAGTCATTGATTGTTGTTAATTGGTCATTTATTTAGTCATGGTAGTGATTTATTTAGTCATTAATTTAGTCATATATTTAGTCATTAATTTAGTCATTGATTATTGTTAACTGGTCATTTATTTAGTCATTGCAATAATTTATTTAGTCATTGCAGTCATTTATTTAATCATTGTTTAGTCATTTATTTAGTCAGTATAGTCATTTTAGTCATTGCAATAATTTATTTTGTCATTGTTTAGTCATTTATTTAGTCATGGTAGTCATTTATAAATTGAAATAATCATAAAACTTCAACAAATTTGCTCAAAGGATTGAAAATAATTCATTGTGTATATTCAAAATGTATATAAAATATATTACAAAGAACTCTGTAAACATAGAGTTTTAAATACAAAACCTTTTGTAGTATGCAAACTACTGTTTTATTATGCTTTTAAAACTAAAGCTAAGAACTCTATACATAGAGTTTTGAAGAAAAAATATTTCTATAGTATTGAAATTGCTAATTTATTATGCTTTTAAAACTGAAAAAAACTAAAACTAAAACTAAAAAGCCATTGGTGTGAATGCATGTCTTTAGTGATGCCATTGTTGCACAGGGGTACATTGTAAATAGATCTAAAAGGCACTAGTTTTGCATTTTCTCCTTGATCTGTACCTACCCACAATAAAAAAACTCAAAATTTGTTAATATTTTTGAAAGACTTATGAAACTTTGAAATATGAAAAATAAAGTGGGATGATAGAATTTCATTGAGTATTTCCAAAATAAATCTCTATACACTTTTATATACGTTTTTATAATACACGAACATTTACTATTAATATAAAAAAGGCTATAAAATAAAAACTTATATAATATCCCTGAACATTTAACATTTTTTTTTAAAGATTAATATAGGCTTCCCGCAAACTGTATGATTATAGATTAGATTCAAATAAAAAAAAAAATAGTTGATAATAATAATAAATCTAGTTTAATAAACCAACTTAGGCATTGCCTATGAGGCTATTGGATTTTCCAATAAATGTGTAACCATTTGTAAAAATTAAAATGCCATACTCCTTGGTCACTTCTCAACCAAAAATTCATGAAAATATTCCACCCATAGTCCAAACCTAAATTTTTTTTAAGAAGTAAAAATATGATCACTACAATCTCCTTGCTTCTCTTTCAGATTCTAGCAGAGTAAGGACATCACCTTCTCTCACAAGAAATTTCACATTTCTCATAACAGGATGATTCTAGTCATCTATAAACTTCACAAAAACCTGTGTAACCTGACCAATTGTTCCAGTACAACCAATAACCTAGATCACAATTGCCAACTTAACTCCTATATCCATGGTTGTCTAAAAATATTGTATTTCTACAGACCTAGCGAGCTCAACCGTGCCTCAATTGATCACCAAAATATTCACCCTTGAAAATTTACCATCAAGAGAATATTAGAAATAATAATTAATGAAGGCATTTTCGAAAGCCTGTTTCAATAAAACCATTTTGTGAATATCCTACAATTAATGCATTCCATGAGACCATGTTTCTTTGAGGCATTCTATAATTCACAATAACTATAATAATGATAATACCTGTGCTTTCTAAGGTAGATAAAGAGAATGAAATGGAGAAAGGAACTGACAATAAGGAGAAAGATTTAGTTGATGCATACACACCAGACAAATTTGAGAAAATATTCCAAAGAAATGACAATATATGTTAAGACAATGAAATGGGTTCACTGGGAGGAGGTCACAATTTATTTAGAATGGAAATCATTGTTACAATACCAAAATTAATAAAACAAGGTTTCAAAGAGTTAGAGAAATGACAAGTTGTAAAATCAAAGGTAAATTTCTATATCTTGCAGAATCTATGTCTATCCACCATGCTGGATGCACTTCTCTGAAAATAATTGTAAATTTATTTAATCCAATACATGATGTGCTTTTAAATTTCTAATTGAGTGAAAGTAAGAGGATGCCCAACTAACCAAATTGGTCTTCAATAGAGCACATGCTTTACATCAAATGAAAATTAAAAGAAATTTCCAAATTGTACAAGGACTACGGTTTTTTAGAACTCACATTCACTTGTCATAGACAAGTGGAAGTACACTTCAACACTACAGTGGTGATGTTGAACTAGAATACTCCAATTATGGCATTCCATGAGATCAAATTTCTTTGAGGAATTATTTCAAACAAATCGTGCGCCTTGCCTATGTCTCCCCATTTTGTTTCAAACATTTCTTTGAGATATTCTATCAAGCAGTTGGCGCCTTGTCTCTACCACTACCTCCTTCATATGGGTTTCGCTCCTCCAAACTCTTCCTCCCTAGTATTGACCTTTCATTTCTCCATTTTGGCAAGCTGCAACCTAAAAATAAGGTTTCAATAAGGGTTTTAGAGTTTGTTTATTAAAATGAAAATTATGACCAAATAGATTTGCCCACCCATTATGCCCGCCAAGTATTTTCCCACTAAAATAAAAATTTAAAATGGAATTCAAATTAAATAAATTATAACATATAAATCTTTGGCTTTTATACAATATATATTATTAAATATATTATAATATTATAATATAATATTATAATATTATAATATAATATTATATATAATATAATATTGTAATATATAATATAATATTATATAAAACTATAATATTATAATATTTTTTAATATTATAATATTATATTATTATATAATATTAAATACATTATAATATTAATATAATAATATAATATTAATAAAAGTTATAGAATGTAAATGTTAATTTTTTTTATTAAATATGTGAAGGCCTTAAAACTACACCAAGAGGCAATGCCTTCCATGTAATAGGTATTTTTGTTGCATCAAGCAACCTTGGTGGCCAAATGACCTGCTTAGGTAGAGGTCCCATGAGGGGGGCTTAACCTCTATGGATTATGATAAAGTTCGAAAAAAGAAAGAATAGAGGAGTAAGTCATTTATTTAGTCTTTTTATTTTTTTGACCTATTATTTAGTTGTGATTTTACCCGATGACCAAATTAGTCATTTGTTTAGTCATTTATAATTGTGAATTGCAAAAAAATTGTAGAATTTAGTCTTTTTTAGTGATGTGACTAAAATGTTTAGTCACATAGTCATTTATTTTCCAAATTCTACTAGTGGCTAATGCATCCTTTTATCCATCCATGAAACAACAAGACCTTCCTATGGTACCACCTCCTCATATGTTTGGGTATTTACATCCCAAAATGAACAAAGGACCTAAGTTTCCTCCATCAGGTGAACCTAGTTCTTCTAAACAAGTAACTCCTCAACCATTCTATGATAACAAAATCCCTCGTACTCCAATCAACCTTGAAGAAACCTATGGCAAAGGTTTTACCATTTTAAGAAAACTAGGATATGACACAAAAACTAAATATGACATTCATCAACTTTTCAAGCAAAATCCAAAAGATGAAAACACAATAGGGTTAGGATATCAAGATCCTCCTCATAACAGTAAGCCTCCTAGAGAATATAGGAGACTTTGTAATGATGGCATGGTGATTTTTGATTCCCCTCCCAATTTGAATGCCATTCTTCCTCAAGAGAAACCCTTACATGATAAAAATGACAAGGATGAGAGAATCACTTTAGGTCCTCCTCCTTCCACTCGAGAAAAGGGTGAATCTAGCAAACACAAGAGGCCTTAAAAGCTACAAAAACTCAAGTTTCCTCTTCGTCCACCACTTGAATGTGAAAGGAATTTGCAAAGAATTTTCAAATAATTTTAAACAAAGGACTCATACTATTACCACCTCTGAATGGGTTGGTGATCTATCCTAATGATTCTAATGTTCCACATTGTGCATATCATCACACGTGTTCTTGGACATAGAAGTGATGAGTGTCGCCAATTGAAAGAAAAATTGAGCATGTATCATTTTGATGGTGATAATTGCTATCTAATAATTCCTTAAACCACCGTTGAACACCTTATCATGTAATAGTTGTAGAAAATTCTCTTCTCACTATTACATGGCCTTTCCCATCACTTACCTCAACTCATTGAATAGTGAGAAGAGAATGTTCTACAAATATTACAAGTTCCTAGCCTTGTCCTAGTAATGCCTTTGTCATTGTCCCCTAGTTGTGTTATTCACCTTCCACTTGTATTGATTGAGATTGGGAGGCAGATGACTTGCTCGACGGTTGACTTGCATTTTCCTTACTAGTCTTTTACATTTTCTTTTTCTTTTTCTTTTTCTTGTGTGTGTTTGTATGTGCGTAACTTGCTCCCCCATGATGTGATGTTTGATGTTCTCTCTCTTTGTGAACATTCTTCTATTTGTACCTTCATTCTTCTCTATGTCGTATATTGATTCTTTAATTTTCTTTTTGTCTTTTTCTTGTGTTTTACTTTTGGGGATGACACAAGGCATTGAGACTACAATGTCTCTTTCACGTTGACCCAAAAGGCCCCTTTTCTTTGCCTTTTCTTTTTCTTGTGTTCTCCTTTTAGGGATGACACAAGGCATTGAGACCAAAATGTCTCTCTCATGTTGACCCAATAGGCCCCTTTTCTTTTTCTTTTCCTCTTTATTTTATCTTTTCTTGTTTTTTCCTTTTGGGGATGACACAAGACAAGAGACCAAAATGTCGCCTTCATGTTGACCTAGAATATTTTCCTTTTTCCTTCACCTTTTCTTTTTCATTTTGGCTTGTGTTTCCTTTTGGGGATGACGCAAAGTGTTGAATCATCCTATGTCTCTTCCATGTTGACCCAAAAGGATCTTTCTTTTTCTTTGATTTTTCTCTCTTTGTGTCATTCTTCTAGTTCTATGTATTTGGGGGATGATGACAGTTCCAAGCTCTTTCCAAAACATTGCAGCAAAGAACATACTGACCCCAAATCCATAGATCCCTTGTGTTTTTGGTGTTTTCATTTCGGGGGCAATCCCTTCCTTTTATCTTTTCCTTTTTCTCTCACATGATGTAGGCTTACTAGGAAACATATGACTTGGCATAGGGGCTTTCCAAGTTGGCTCTCATGTCTTTATTCTTGTTTGCAATTTTCATTTGCTACTTTAAAGTAATTGCTCATAGTATGGTGTGTATCAATTCTTTTAAAGTGGGGCCATATATTGGCATTAATATCATTTTGCATTTTTCTTTTTCTTTGTTCTTAGTCTAGCCTTGTTACTTCATATGATGTGTTTTTCGCTTTGTGGATGGAATTGGGTGTAATGTCCTTCATGAGCATGATCTATCTTAGCATATTACATTCCTCTTAGTGGCTTGATGCGACACACTACATCCCCTAAGTTGTGAATTTTCTAGTCTTTGATTGGTCCTCTCTTGGAGACATTAGACACAATGTTCCCTAAGTTAAATATCTCACAAGAACTAAGCAAGACTGCTTTGAACATCTTTTACATGTTGCATTTTGAATTTTTTCTATTTCCACCTTGCATAACACAAATTGAATGCCTATGGCACCACTATTTTTGTTCATGAGCTCCAAGCATACAAATTTTTTCTTGTCTCATGAAGCTCGAAAAGTCATTTTCTTTTGAGGCACCTTATTAAAGCTATCATGAGGTATAACTTTGGTATGGTTGAGCGGGAAGCCCATTCTGAGGCATGACTTTCCCCATAGAAACCTGCATGTGTGTGAGTGCATACCAACCATAAGTGTATGTTTCTCACCTTTTTGTCCTTTTGACCTGGTGGAAAACCATGATTTTTGTCACCTAAAAGTGAGTATACATTTATTTTTCTAGAAAAAATCCTAGATCTGATCCACAATGGGATGGAAAATTGATCGAAGCTTGATGCGACTCTCTTTTGCTTCTCCTTTTCTCTCTTTCATTATTTTTCATCATTTTCATGTGTGTTCCTTTGTGCTAATGTTTGGTTTTCCATGGGATCTTGATCACCCCTCTTGATTGTTGTCTCATCTTACCAGCATGGGTGCATTTGGATCCCTCTTGATATGCATGTTGGGCTACTTCAGTGTGAGTTTGAAGCAAGTTCATCCTCTCACTAAAGTGGGGGCTAAATGTGTCACAAAAAAATGTATACTTGGACATTTTTACACTCATTTGATTCTTTCTTATGGATTTTGGCTTGATTTTTCCTAGATTTAACATTGTGATGTGGCAAACACATCTACATTAGGTCTTGGACCCTTGTGAATCATTAAGAATTTTAGGATGCCTTGTAAAAGTGTTGTGAAGTGTTATAACCCACTTTGACACCTTTTTAGGACCTTTTCATTATAATTCACCTAAATAACCTCTTTTTATTAGTTACCAAGTCTTATTTCAAAGTGTTGTAAAGATTTGTAACAAACTTTCATGCTTTTCTACACTTGTCATCACTATTTTGACCCTTTCTTATGTCTAAATGACCCCTTAATGCACTTTCTGGCCCTACTTACGTGTGTTTCAAAGAATAATCCCATTAAACATCAGTAAATACACTTTAATTCTTAACACCCAACTAATTGCCCTAGTGGGACAAAGTCACCACCTAGGACAACCTAGTCCCACAGGGCACAAAAATCAAAATTATTTTAAATTTCTAGTGGGATATTATTCTCTTAAACTTAAGGTCAACCTATGATGTGTTATTTTCCAGAAATTTTATAAAATCAAGTATAAATAAAGGGTTTTCCTCTTATTTTCACCCCCATTAATTCACTCATACATTAGCATACATACCTTCATAATTCTCAAGCATTCTAGGTATTGTCAAGCATATATTGGAGCTTCTATTTGCATATCTTCAGATTTCTACATCAAGGGTTTGGTGATTTGTAGCATTGCATGTTGTTCTTTCATCATTCTCTCTTTATTCCCTTTCATTTTCAAGGTTTTGATCATAGAATTGGGGTTTGACCAAGGAAAACCCCTTTTCCCCTCTTTGCATGTGTGTTTTGTAGGTCTTGTATGCATATTTGTCAAAGAGAAAGGTGTTAAAAGGTGTTGTAATTTCATAAAAGTCATTCAAGTCAACAAAGCTCTAAGTGAAGTTTGGAGATCCTTTTCAGCCTAATTTTTGTAGAATATGAACCATATACCTTTCAAGAAGAGAAGTGCAGACCGAGGGCTACAAATTCTTGTCCTGAAATTCCTAAAAGTAGAAGGTGGAATAAGTGACCATTTGTGGTGAATTAGTCCCACTTCCATCCTTGAAAAATGATTTCTATATTTCTAGATACACATTTGGTTGAAAGCTGTTATGGCAGAATCTCCTCAAAACAGGATTAATTCGCCCAGCTTGGTGTAAGTGTCCCAGTTGGCTTCAACATCAAATTAAGTTGGATTCCAAAGCCTCTCTATATCACATTCTAGTTTCCAGGTGCACCTATCTGGTTTCATTCATTTATGTTATTGTTTATTTGCATTCTTAGGCTATTTTTGCATATCATAATGTGTTTTCAAACAACTTGCATTTCTTAAGATTTTCATTAATAATTCACTTCCCTTTTCAGTTCTTTGCATTTAGAGCATTGAATTTAGACATATTTCAATAATATTAGCATTATTATTTAGTGAACAACCAATTTTTTGTGGGATACCTTTCTCCTTTTAGGTGAGAAACCCTAGAAGTGCAAGAGAGAAGCCCCTACAAAAAAATGTGATTCAATATGCTATGGGATGGATGATTATACGATGCAAATGTTATGGGCACACTTATTTTTGTATATTTTATACGCAATTTTATGATGATAAGTCATGTGTATGTATATGATATGATATGTGATGCAACGATTCAAGATGCTTAGATTAAAAAATCTATATTATTGATCACAAACTTAAATGATAATGTGGAATGTATGATCAATGAAATAGTTATGCTAATGGATGTTTTATGATTATGCTATGATTATGAGTGGCATGTATGCTAATGGTTTTTGGATGCATTTGATGATATTTTTATTGATTGTCATGATACTAGGTTAGTGCAGAGATGAGACAAAAGAATAAATAAGGAAAAACCATTGATTTCAATGATTGCTTCAAAAAACCAACAAGTCCATGATCCATCAAGACTTTATTAGAGATGGTGACTAGACATGAAAAATGAGGATGAAATGTAGGATGATGATTTTCTCACACTTCGGGATTGGTATTTTCCATCGTTCCTTATTGTTTGATATAACACATAGACATGATGCATCAAGGTGTTAATAATCAAGATGATGTTGTATCTAGTGTAATGGAATTTGACTTGGAAAACAAATAGGATAGTTCTTGTTCTCATCTTGAAATACAAAAACCTAGTTGGAATGCAAGTTAGAAGCTTAGAATATAGTGGAAAAAAGCATATGCAATAGTCAACAACATACCCTAAATGACCTTCCCACACACAACTAAGCAAGTATGTGCCAAGATTGTTTTACAAGATTATCCACAAGCACAACAAATGAAAGATAATGATTGATGTCCCATTCCTTTCTCTCTAAATTGTTTTGATATACATCATTGAGAGGTCCTGGGAATGGATTATTAAGATAAATCATAGGAAAAGATGAAAGAAAAATATTCAGTGTTATCTATATATATCTCTTGCCTGTTTAGTTTAGCTAAGGTGATCGACACTTCTTTTAATTTTGCATGACCCCAAACATATTAGGTCAGCACCACTCATAAGACAACACCAAAATATACCAACTTATTATCCACAAAAAAGAAATGCAAACCTAAAAAACACACACCACTTGGACTACACACCCTTCTGACACCTATAAAAACTCCCATAAATCCACATAACCAAATATTCTTCCATGGTAGAATGAGGACCAATCCAAATATGTTCTTTGCATTAGCAACACTATCATTGGCAAACCCAATATTCTTTCAGCCATAACTTTTGCACCAAAGGACATAAAGAAATGAAACTTTGGATTTAAGGTCCTAAAACATATACCAAAATTACGTTAGAACTGTAGAAAAAAATACCTCAAGTTGAAGTAATGCGGACCAAAAAATTGATGCTTTATACACTAAAAACTGTGTTCTAGACTTAGTCAAATATTTATCATATATGTTTTGCACTAGAGAAAAACCTCTACATCTCTATGTTATATTACCATCTCCATGTTCACTCATGCTTCACCAACCAATTGTACCTCAGTGTAAACTTTTAGTCAAACCACAATGTTGACATCAATGACAAGACTGTATAAGATATGCTCATGTTGCCAACAACCATACCAATGATAATCTGCTTAATCAATATTGGAGTTGTTGGAGATTACTTGTTATGTTGTCATCATTGTAAAGTGTGGATGTGTTGTGGTTTGATGTCACATTGATTTCAAACCCTAGTGTGGAGATTGTTGGAGTTGTTGAGAGTGTTGCACTATGTTTTCATTTATATTATGGTTTGATTTCAACCTCTAGCATATCCATGATGAGAAGGTTTTTGTGGTGTTGTTGATGCAGCTGGTTCACTTGGTTTCCAAGTGATTTTTGAATAAAAGAGTGTGCAATGTGACAAAGGTATGTTATGTGTTGTGCTCCACATTTCTTCATGGTTGAAGATATTCCTATACGCTTTGGATGTGATGATCAAAGGTGTTCAAAGGTGTTATATCTAGTGTTTCAAATTCTAGATCACATGGTAGTGGAATATGTGTTTGAAAATGTGTTGCCTATGAAGAATGTTGTTTAGAAGAAATGAGATTGCTTTGCATTTCTCCAGATTGAGGTTTATTTTCTTGCAAATTTGGGAATGCACTTATATTGTATGTATCTCCCTTTCCTTATTTTTTTTGGTTTTTAGCTATTCTGCAAGTATGGATCTTCATAATTTGTGTTTTGGTCCTCGGTTTCACATAATGATGGTGTTCTCAATTTTGGGTGGTTGTGGCAATATTACAAAACATTCTAATAATGATGGAATATTTTGGGATGTTGTGTTGATGTTGTGAAGTGTTTCTTTTTCATCTACATGTTATTTTCAGACTTGGAGAGGCATGTATGTGGTCACTTGTTAATGTTAGTGTAGGTTTGGCTGAACTGGTGTCCTAGTGCTAATTGTAGAGATTATTGATTGTGGAAGCATGGTGAAGCATGTCAATGTATATTTGGGTCCTAATTAACCCTTGGCATGGTCTAACTTCACTTATTTCCACCGTGAAGATGTTTGGTGCTAACCTATTTTGGTGTTGCACATTTATGGTGTGTACATTTCATTAAGGCTGACCTTAAGGATTTTTTTGAGGTTGTGGATGGTATAATGTAAGGTGAATTTTTTGATATGTGTGTGGTGTGTGTGAAAAATTTTAATATGTGAATGTGATCAAGTGTAGTGATTTGAGTGTGAGCTTAAATGCTTATGACTTTTAGATTCAGTGAGAAAAAGGTGTTTACATTTTAGTGTGCTTGGAGTTATTGGAGGAAGTGAGCCAAAGGTTGCGGGTTCCATAGAGTTGTGGTGGTGGATCTTCCTATTGCTTTGAGATGGTGAATCTCTCTATAACAATTTCTTCTATTCTCCTTTCTTCTAGATCTAGTGAATCCTTTGGGAAAAGAGCCTTTCTTCTTTTCTGGGTAGTGAGCCATTAGCAGTGAGCTTAATTGTATTGGGATTTGGGTGTTGTTATTCATATATATTTGAGCTAATCCTCACTGTGGTTTTTCCCTGCTTAGGGTTTTCCACGTAAATTTGGTTTTCTGTTTTGTATGGTTGTGTTTGCATTATTTTTTCACATGTTTACATACTACTAATGCTTAATGGGGGTTTAAATATTGATAAGGGTTTGAAATTTAATGAGGGATTGAATGTTTTAATGTATAACTAATTCACCTTTCCTCTCAATTGTCTTGTGCATCTAATAAGAGCTACCCAAGGGTGTCCCATTATTGGACGTATTTTCCAAGGATTTAGGTGTCAGGGGAAAAACATTAAATAAATGTATTTGTTCTATGTTTGCAATTTATCATAAAACAATAAAAATAGGCCTTGAAATGCATAATTTAGGAAATAATGGGGTAAATTAGGTTCAATAATATAGGGGGAGAAAAACATAGTGTGAAATTGTTAAGGGTGATAATTTTTGATGTTACACTACTACTCAAGTCCATTTTGTTAGCCTATGCTCACAAATTCCCTACTTGACGTGTCTAATGCAGAAGCATCCTAGAAAAATAGCAATCTTGCATCAACAAAAATATTGCTTCTTTTTTTAATTATTTCTAATAAGGGATAATGTGGGCTAATGTGTGGGAAATTAAATAATTTCAAATTTTAAAATATTGTAATTTTCTCATATATGGAAAATTTTAATTGTCATCTTTGAGGAAAATTAACTCCAATAAAGGTTAAAAAAGCATCTTGAAGGAATATTCTAGCCTAGGTGTCCATTTCAAGGTGGGGACTTCTTTACATTGCATGTCCTTGCATGGTTGGCGCCCAAGCTTACATGTTGGTGCATGTTCTTGCATGGAGTCATTAGAGTCATTAGAGTCATTAGAGATTAAGGAAACAACCTTTTTGACCAAATTTGATTGGTTTTCTCATTCACAAAATTCTAAATATTGATGCATTGTCATTGTGAGAAGTTGGCTTTGGAGGAGTTACAAGTTTACATAACTAGATGTTGTAGGATTGAGCATAGGATTGGAGACTCCATTATTGCAGATTTTTGTAATCAAAATCCCATGTTGTAATGGAAGCTTGTGATGTTCTACATATTGTAATGGCATTTCATTATTGAAGATAATATAATCCATTGTTTCCTTCTTGAATTTTTTTGTGCAATTTGTTGTTGTGGTTGTGAGAATTCAAATTTGTATGGGGAGTATTGTACATCATAATATATACTAGCACTTGCACTAGGAGGGGTACAATAGGTATGCCAATAGAGTCTTGTATACATGTAAATTTAATAGTGTTGAAAAAAATCCAAGTACTTAGGCAACAAGTAGTCCTGATTATTGATTGGGAGAACCCATAGAAAGCTGCAAGCACATTTATAGTTAAAATAATACAAATTAATATATTATGGTAGTAAGAAGCTTATAATTATGGGTATCTTAAATAACAATGTAATTCAACCATTTATATTCAAGTGATTTAAGTTTAAAATAAAGAAGATTAAAAAAATGTAAACTTATTATAATAATAAAAAGGAAGGAATAAAGGATTGGAAATGTAATGTTAAGATAGAAGGGAGATAAGAAATTGATAAAATTATTGAGTTCAAGTGCAAGAAAAAAGTAAGTTATGAATGCGATTTTAAGGTAAAATGTAAGATAAATATTTTTATTTATTTTAAAGTAAGTTATCAAATTATAGTAATCATTGTAATAGCTCTTTTTTTTATGGGAGTTCAATCCCATTCTAAATGATATTATCAAGGTTTAAACATACAATCAATTTTTGTCTTGAAGGAAAATATAATATAAGAAATTAATAAAAATTAAAGTATGATTACAAAGATTAATGAAAACAAAATATGATCTATATAAAATAAGATAAAAAATAAAATATTTTAACTTAAGATTTAATATTTGTAGATGTATTATTTTTATAAAAATATATTTATATTCCATTCATGTTAAATACCCATATACAATTATTGAATCATCTTTTCTATTCTTTTTTTTTTTTTTTTAAATTGTAGGATAACCTTCTAATCATTTTTATAAGCTATTATGATGAAGAAAATTCAATTGGTGGAAGGATCACACTCTACACCTACATGCTCACCTCTGACCATTGAGGCCTTGGGTGCATGTCATTTCCTTCTATTGCATGTGTATTCTTTCTTCTGGATTGGTTTTCTTGTGGCGTATTGCATACATGGTGGGGTTTTTGAAGCTTTCGAGGGAGTGTTTTGCTCAGTTCAAACTTTGTCTTTTGTTCCTTGTTGCTGGTTCATTCTTCTATTTGTGTGGAGTGACGTTTGTTGAGTCATAGTGATTGGTGCCTTAGCCTACGGTGGCTTGGAAGCTGGGTGTTGGGGGTCTACAATGTGTGGGTGGTCCTTTGTCTGCCACTCTCTTTTTTGGCTACGTGGGAGTGAGAGGGTTCCTGCGTAGTGGGAAGGGGAGTGGTTGGTGGTAGCGCAAGGTTGGTGTGGGTTGGGAGTGTGGTTTCCCATGTAGTGCTAGTTGGTGTTCTTGCTCTGCATGCCCGTCTTAGGCATTCTGATGTCTATGTCTCAGGGTGAGACATCCAAGGAGTCTCTTGATATGGACTTTCGGGCTGTGATCGGTTCAAAATATCTTAATCATGGTATGAAGACCTTTGATAATAATCTATTCTCTTTGGATGGTACAGATTTGCATGATTGCTCTTGGATCATGGAGATTAATGGCTACCTTGAGCAGTGCAAGGAGTGACCAAAATTGGTTATTCTGCCAGAGATGATTGCTGAGGATATAGAATACTATTCAAATCACTCTTTATATTGCAAGTTTTTGGGGATGACGGTCTCTTTACAGGTTTTGGAGACTTGGGCCCAGAGGACATGGGTGCCAGAGGGTGAAATGGAGATAATGTTACTAGCCAATAATTACTTCATGGTTACTTTTAATTGTGTGGTTGATCGCATTAGGGTCTTTGAGGGAGGCCCTTACTTTCATAACTAGGTGGGATTGTTTATCAAAACTTGGCATGTTGGCTTTAACCCCTTTGAGAAGTTGCCAAATCAGGTTCTAGTGTGGGTTCGTCTACCTTGGTTCCCGGTGGAGTATTTCCAAGAGGATGCTTTGCACTCGCTAGCCTCGATGCTTGGAAAACTAGTTGGGTCTTTGTCACAAACTCTGGGTAAAATGGTAATGATTTTTTTCTGCATTTGTGTTGAAATTGATCTAAGTAAGCCTTTGCCCAATGTTGTGGATATGTGTTCGGGATCTTACTTTTGGGTGCAACAGTTGGATTATGATACCCTCCCCTTCCATTGTCTCCTTTGTCATGAATATGGTCATTCACAGCATAGATGTCCAAGATTGAGGTTGGTGGAGTCTCAGCTTTCATAGCCCCCTCGAAATCCCCCTAGGACTGACAAGTGGAAGGGCCTTGCTCCTAGTGGGGTGGTTGGTGTTGATGGTTTTGTTCAGGTCAAGAATCGTAACAAGAACTGAGGTCAAAAGAGGACCTTAAAGGAAAGATAGGAGGAGGATACCTTTAACAGGTTTGAGATATTAGATGATCTCAGCCAATAGGAAGTGAATCTGAGTTTGATGAGTTTGGATCATGGGGTTGTTGGTTTAGTTCAAGAGGGCCCTATTTCTGATGCGTCTATTGATCCATAGGTGTTGTTGCTTTTCACATGGATACTAATCAATAGCTGGTGGTCTCAGAGGACTTGGTTCCTTCTATTGAATCCATGAAAGGTGGGGGGATTCTTCTCATCCTAGGAAGATTATGGGATTGGAAATGGTGAAGAGTACTAGGCCTTCTCCTTAGTTGGGCCTTTTGCAAAAAGATCTTAAGAAAAGTGGGGAAAAAATAGCTGCTAAAGGTAGAAAGAAAGATATGGAAAATATTAAGTTGATTGGTGAGACTTTGGTGGAGTTAGGGTTAGTGAAGACTCTAGACTTTCATTTTTTGAGTCCCTTGAAATGATTTTTCTATCGTGGAATGTTAGGGGCTTGAACAATGGCCCTAGACAAAAAGCGGTGCATGATTTGGTTAGAAATCAAGGTCTTGATGTTCTTTTTCTCTAGGAGACTAAGTTATCTGTTGGGACTATGTTTGGTTTGGCTCCTAAGTTGTGGAGGAATGGGAAATGTCATTTTATTGGCACTCATGGGTCTTTTGGGGGTGTATCTTTTTTGTGGAACCTGCTGAAGATCCGTCCTCTTTGGTGGTTATCTTCTAAGTCTACTATGTCTATGCTTCTAGTTTTGAGACAAGGGAGGTTTTACTCCTTTCTAATATTTATGCACCTATTGACTTCTGAGGTAAACAATTACTGTGGTCCCACACTAGGTTTGTCCACAATTTGGCTCCTTTTCATCCCTAGAATTTGGTTGGACACTTTAATGCTATTTCTGAGTTTACTAAAAAGTGTGGTGGTATTGCGAGGCTATAGCCCTCTATGTTGCTTCTACATGACAACATTGATGCTTTGAATTTAGTTGATATTAAATCTAGTAATGGTAAGTATACTTGGGACAATCGTGGGGTTGGTGAATACTATGTTGCTGAGAGATTGGACTGCTTCCTGGTTTCTTGTTACTGGGTTGGTGATATGTGGCCTTCTTGTTTTGAAATCTTGGAATGGAGGGGATCTGATCATTGGCCTCTCAAGTTTGCTATTGATTCAACTCATGTGCCTCATGCTCCTTCCTTTAGATTCCAGCTCATGTGGTTGCAGGACTAGTCTCTGTATGATTATATGGATGAATGGTGGAGGAGTGGTATACCTACTTTTGGTACGACAATGTATACCTTTACAAAATTACTTCAACATGTGAAATATCATCTCAAGTGATGGAATTGTCAATGCTTTGGGAATGTCTTCCAAGCGAAGGAAGTTGCTTAGGTGGAATTGAATGGTATTACAAGATTGATAAGGGGGGATGGGGTAACTGATGAGTTGCTTTAGGAAGAGGCTCAAGCTTTGAAAGATCTAGAGGAGTGTGAGTTGCAGGAAGAATTTAATTGGGAACAAAAGGCTCAGATAGAGTGGCTTCAGGAAGGAGATAAAAATACAATTTTTTTTTCAATTCGGTAAAATCCAGGAGGCATGGTAATTCTATCTCTATTTTGGTGAATGATAGACATGAGAAGCTTTCTTCCTTTCCTAAAATCTTGGGGGAGGTGGTGCAATATTTTTCCTCTCTTTTTAAGGAAGACTCGATTGGGGGATTTCTTGAGGAAGCCCAGGTTCTTTCTTGTATTCTCCTTCTAGTTTCTAGGGAACTGAATGAGCAACTTATGAGTGAAATCATGCTTCAGGAGTTAGAGGGGACTATTTACAGATGAAGAAAGGGAAATCGCCTAGTCTTGATGGCTTCTTGGTTGAGTTTTTTCAAGAATTCTGGGATATTGTCAAAATGGACCTATTGGTGGTTATTCAGGAATCTCAGTGAAATAAGTAGATGCTGAGCGCTTTAATTTCTACCTTTCTTGATCTCATTCCTAAGTGTGATGGGGCTGATAGGTTAACTCAATTTCATCCCATTTCTCTTTTTAACATAATTTATAAAATTATATCTAAGCTAATTGCTAATAGGTTAAAAAGGGGGCTCAAAGAGCTGATTTTTGAGGAGCATAGTGGTTTTATGGCGGGTAGGAAAATTCTAGATGAGATTGTTATTGCCACTAAGACCATTCATTCTATGGCCAACTCCAAGGAAAAGGAAATGTTCATTAAGTTGGATATGGCTAAGGCTTATGATAGGGTCAGGTGGTCCTTCCTTTGGAAGGTTCTCAGTGCTTTTGGTTTTGAGGAAGAATGGATTTGATGGGTTATGAGCTGCATTACATTAGTTTCTTTCTCTGTGCTAATTAATGGGGATCACTTTAATTTGTTTGTAGCTTATTGAGGGCTCCATCAAGGGGATCCCCTATTTCCTTATTTGTTTCTTCTCCTTGTTGAAGGCTTGGGGTGGTTGCTTAGAAGAAATGTGGAGGTTGGTCTCATCCAAGGTTTGCAATGGGGTGGTGACTTGCCTCTACAGTCTCACTTGCAGTTTGTGGATGACATTGCTCTGATGGGTATGGCTACAATGAGAGAAGCTTCTAATATTCATAGGGTGTTGGATGTTTACCTGATTGCCTCAGGTTAGATGATTAATGAGGATAATTCTTCCATCTTCTTTTTTAATACCCTGGGCCCCATTCAACAGAGAACTGCTTAGACTTTGAGATTTCAGATTGGGACTTTCCCTTTGACCTATCTTGGTATCCCCATCTTAGTTGGTAGACTACCCAAGGAGTCTTGGCAGAAAATTTTGGATAAGTTTCAGGTGAAATTTCATCACTGGACTCATTGGTGGTTGTCCTTTGTTGGGCATGTTCAACTAATGTTGTTTGTGGTGCAAGCATTGCCCATTTATAGATGCATGCTCCAGGTTCCACCAGTGAGCTTTGTTAAGGATTTTTATTTGGTTACAAGACAATTTTTATGGGCTGGTTTTTTGGTATCTTCCAAATGGAGTCTAGTCAAATGGGAGGTTTTATGTAGCACAAAGCAGTATGGTGGTCTTGGATTACGACAGTCGGCTTTGACTGGTGTGGCTCTAGCTGCCAAGTTGTATTGGTGATGGTGCATTGAGCAGGATAAGATTTGGGCCAGGATTCTTTCTTAGAATTATTTCTTGAGGATCTCTCTGCTTGATCTCCCTCGATATCCTCTGGTGAGGAAAGGATTAGTGATTTGGGATACTTTCAAGAAAGGGGCTAACCTTATTAAGGAGGGCTTATTTTGGATTTGTAGAAAGTGGATAGGGAGCTATTTCTGGTCTAATTCTTGGGATGGATTTCCTCCCATAATTTCTCAATTTCCTAATTTGTTGAATCTTTGCTAGCAGTTTCTTGAGGCTAGTTGGTCACATGTGAGTGATTTTAAATCACTCTCTTCTAGTGGGTTGCTGGAGGTGGCAAGATGGAAGTCTCTTGATGCTTGGCTAGATGTTGGTTTGCAAGAGGACTATGTTGAGCTGCAAGGTATCCTTTCCAGTCGGCGGTGTAGTTCCCTCCGTGATGAAGATGTACTAGATTGGTCTCCTAATCCTAAGGGTGTCTATACTGTTGCTTTTGGATATCAAGTGTTATTTTCCCATAGGATGGTTGGGGAGGAAGTGTAGTGGTGGAAGAGGGTTTGGAACAAGTTCTCTTGGACAAAGTGTAACTGCTTTGTTTGGATGTTGGATTGGAATAAGTGTTTGACTTGGGATAATATTCAAAAGATAGGTTTCCAGGGCCCTTTTGTCTGTGTTTTGTGTGGGGATGTTGAGGAGGACTCTAATTATTTTTACGGTGTCCTTTCTCTCTACAACTTTGGCATTTTTGGTGGGGTGTTTAGCAGTGCCCTTGTGTTCATGCTTCCTCCTTGATTGAGTTTCAGAATGGTTTGGGTAGGCCTCCCTCTTCTTCTTCCTTCTTGCAGGATGTGTGGTTGGTGGGGCCTATCTTCATGTTGTGGCAAATCTAGTTAGAATAGAATCGACACATCTTTTGTGGAGAGAAGAAATTTGTGCAGTAGTTCTAGAAGAGAATATTGGGCATGATTCAGGAGACTGTGGAGGCTAAATGTGATGTGATTTTTCCCCTAGAAAGAAGGGACTCAAAGGTGGTGGAGAGATTGGGGATTTAGGGGTTATCTGTGACTTCTGCGTGTGTCAGGATGGGACAAAAGGTAAAGTAGAAAATTCATATGGTTGGTAGTTGGCAGCTCCCTCCTGATGGTATTATGAAGATTAATACTGATCAATCCTCAAGGGGCAATCCTGGGCGTGCTGGTATTGGGGGGATTGGCAGGGATTCTTTGGGTTTGTTGATTTTCTTCTTTTCAATACATGAGGGGATGTAGAGTATCAACATTATGGAAGAGATGGCTATTCTCAATGCTTTGGAGAGGACTGATGCTCTGGGCTGGAGAAAGATTATATGAGTCGAACTCCTAGGTCTTGATCAATTTTCTTATTGAGCAGAAAGTGGTGGGTGTCAGTTGGCAGTTGGCTATGATTGTGCAATAGATTTTGTAGGTTAGTTCATTGCTAGAAATGGTGTCCTTTGTTCATATTCTGAGGGAGTGGAATCGGGCTGCTAACTACTTGGTGAAATGGGATTCTAAACATTTAAATGATTGGAGAATCGAGGAATGGGAGTTGGTTCCTTCGGTGCTTTGCCATAATTTGGAGAGAATTCTTGTTGAAGATAGGGATGGAAATAGAGTTGGATGATTCTATTCTTATGTAATTGATGGTTTATGGGACTTCAGTCCTTTGCTTTCTTTGTAATGGTCCCTTCTAATTTTCAATAAAAAATTTACCCCTTTTTTGTTAATGAAGAAAATTCAATTTATTTGATTTTCCTCTATGATATAGTGAAAAACTAAAATTTTAGTGTTTGGTAAGATATGTTGCTATTATTATAATGTACTTGAAACCATATGATAAACAAAAACTTATCCACTAACATTAAAATTCTTTTAAAAGACCTCGACTCATTCAATTTGGTTGGCTTGGTATGTAAAATTTGATTAAACTAACGAATGAAAATGTCTATGGTTGCATTGTTTGAAGTGAAACTTATAACCTTCAAAATAATAAGTGGTTGCTACTCTAAAGAAAGTAAGTATTGAATCTTAATTGAAGGTATGAAAAATACAAGGATGCTAAAATCAATTATATGTTTATTACTATGGTTGTGGATTTTTTAATGTCAAAAAATTAATTTTATGTTGTTTTCAAAAATCAATGTGCAAATTTTAAGAATCTAGGAAACAAATTAATTAACAATGACTATCAGTCATGAGGTGGCATTTATAGGAGGCATCAGCTAAAAAATTGTGAGACAATAATTATAACCATGTGTAGTTTAGATAAGAATTCCAATAACCCTTTCCAAAGGTAGCATAGTTTACATCCTTTATTAAATAAAATACTTTTCATTATGTACGATGTTAATTCTAAAATTTTCTACAAAGGTTACAAAAAAAATTGAAACCAAAGAAAAAATGAATTCACACTTATCAATGAAAAAAGAAATAAAAAAAATAAAATTTGTAATCTAAAGTAGACATATACCCAAACCATGGCATTATTTTGTGCTAATAAATAATCGCATGGAAGAGTTCACAATCCTAATGTATTAAATATAAAACAATTGAAACCATGAGGCAAAAACACCTAGAAGATGGATGTAGGGTTTGCAATTTATGTAGAGAGCATGCTCAGTATTTGGGGAATGGGTGGTTGCAGAAAAGCACCATTGCAAAGGGTTTCTTCAATGGTTACTATGACTGAATCAATGCTATTAATGTAACATCGTATGGAAAAATGACATTGTGTAGGGTAGATTATGTATGAAAATGGATAAATTTTGTGAAGGTTCCAAAATGGACCATACCAACTTAGACATAGGGGCAAGGGCATGACACTAAATCTTGCATATTTATCAAAAATGTCAATGAGAAAGATTGACAGGATTTGGCTAACAAGCCTTCCTAGGTCCTATTGATGCATCAATTTGAGTAAACATGGGATAGAGTATAAAATATAATTGAAGCAATAGTGGGAAATTTAAAAAAGTGAGTATAAAAAATTGTCGAGCACATTGTAATTTTACATAAAAAATGATAAATATGATATGGATTAGAGATGCCACTAATGAATTTTTTTTAAGAACAACCTAAAAGACATGGAGCCTAATAATTAAATCCCCAAACCCATCAAAAGGTGAACTATTCTAGGAAGAAGGAAAAATGGTAGTAGATAACTTCCTATCATACATGTGAAAACCAATAGTTTAAGAAATTTTGGGTAGAGTAGGTAACGTTGCTCAGGTTTCATCAGGAAAAACTTCAACAAAGAGGGATGGAAAACCTTAAAATTAGTTATAGACACAACAATGGTGACTAGGTAAAAGAGTTTCTATAGAAGAATCAAAGGCATCCCCACACCATACAAATTTGAGACCCAAAATCAACTGACTTAAGCCCTGAAAAGCAACTATAATGCCAAAAGAATTTACTTTTCAAACTCTCAAAACCTTCATTCAACAAATAAAAACAATTATTTTAGAATTAAATAAAACATAATAGAAAGTGATGTTAGCAACTTGGATATTCTAAAACAAAAACTCAGTGAAATTATGGTATGCGACTTAGATCAAGATTCAACACAAACTATGGCGTGTTGTCAACAATGGTAATATAAAAAGTAGAAAAAATTTGCAAGGCTAATGCTATGCAAACCTATCAAACTAAAAAATTATTTACAGTAAGGCCAACCAATATCAATCTCCCAGGAACTACTACTTCATTCTATTTATAACAAACAAAAATCAAATCTAGAAAACTCATATTTTTGAGGTGGAGACACAATTTTTGTAGTGTTTTAAATGAAATTATTGGTTGTGAATTAAATTTTGATTTGATCACCTACTAAAGATATGATTTGATTTAGAAATAAGATTTCTTCTGATTTGAATGCATTTAATTTTATCCTTCAATACATTTTATTTCATAGCTTGTTTTTTTGATGAGGTTTATGAGACAAAAAATAAGTTTCATGGCATGAGATAGGTTTTAGGTCAAAGGTTGCACTATGTGTATCCTATCGGCTAAATATATATTAATATTTATTATTATATAATATAATAATAATATATTAATATATGATTATGTTTATATATATTAGTATGTATATTATGATAATATTTTTATAGCATATTAATAATATGCTATACTATATATTATATTATATTATATTATATTATACTATATTATTTTATAATATAGTATAATATAATATGGGTTAGTGCAAAAAGATGGGGGGCAAAAAGTGGCCAAATTACCTTTTCATCCCGAAATAGCAAAAACATGAGTGCCTTATTGTAAAAAATGCTCATGTTATAACATGCTCACGTTATGGTTTAAATTTCAAAAAATGTATGTATTTTGAATTAAAACATGTGCATTTTTGAAATAAGAAAAACATCTCAAAAATGTGAGCGTGTTATAACGTGCTTGTGCTTTGGTTTACATTGATATTTTTTTCTTCTCTTTTTCTTGTCTCTTTCTTCTTGTTATCTTTTAGGGAAACTATGGAAATTTAATTTCTTATACTTTAAGTTATATTTCATGTATATAGTTTAAGTATGTTTGAGAGTGGTTTTGGATCTCTAGGAGTTATAATTAAAATTCTATTTTTTTGAATATTTTACAAGTTTTTAGACTTGGTCAAATTTCAGTAATCAACATGTCAAATATCAGTAATTAGGAGGTCAAATTTTAGTAATAAGCAAGTTGTATAATCTTTCTCTCGCTCTATCTCACTCATTGTTTATCCCTTATGCTCTAGACCTCTCTCTCACACTCTCTCCTTCCCTCTACACTTCTATCTATCTCACCTATCTCTCTCTCCCTCCATCCCTCCCTCCATTCCTCCTTCCCCCCTTAACTCTATAATTTTATGTATCTTCCCCTCTCTCTATCTTCCC
>VDFB02000008.1:109856028-109956134 GCA_007258455.2 Sequoia sempervirens | reverse complement strand
TCCATATTTCTCTTGCTATCTTCCTTCCTCTCTACTCTCTATCTCACCATTCTCTCTTTATCTACTTCTCCCTCACTATCTATCCTTCCCTATATACTTCACTCTATATATGTCTCTCCATCTCTACCTCTTCCTCCCCCCTTTCCTCTTCCCTCTCTCCCTCTCTCACAATCTACCCACCTTCTTCTCTCTCTCTCTCTCTCTCTTATTTTTCTCTCTCACTCTCTCCTTCCCTCTCTACTCTCTATCAAGCACCATTCTCTCTCCCTCCCTACCTCTCTCCTCTCTCTATCTCACCTCTCTCTCCCTCCCTCCCTCCTTCCCTCTCTAATATTATCTATATCCCTCTTTCCCTCTCTTCCTTCCTCTCACCCACCTTCCCTCTCTACCTTTCTCTCTCCCTCCCTCCTCTCTCTCAATCTCTCCACCTTCATCCTTTTCTCTATCCTTCTCTCTCTATCACCTCTCTCTCAATTTCCAGAACCCTATACCCTAAACCCTACACCCTCAACCTTATAACCCATACCATAAACATTATCCCTTAACCATAAGCATAAACCCTAAACGCTACATTAAATCTTGTAACCTAAGCCCTCATCGTATGAAAAAATGTCTCAGAGAAATAGGGTCTCACAGTGATGTATCATTGTGAGACCCCACTTATTTGAGGATTTTTTTCAAACAATGAGAACTACATTGTTAATGCATCAATGTGGTAGCATTGACAAGGTAGTGCTCATTGTATGAAAAAAATGCCTCAAGGAAATGGGACTCATGGTGATTAGAATTACCATGAAACCCCATTTATTTGAGGAATTTTTTCATACAACGAGCACTACCTTGTCAATGTGTTAATGTGATAGCATTGAAAAGGTAGTACTCTCTGTATGAGAAAAAATCACCATGAGACCCCATTTCTTTGAGGCATTTTTCATACAACGAACACTACCTTGTCAATGCTACCTATGTGTGAGAAAATATACAATTTATACCAACAAATAACACACAATTAGATGCAATGTATTATAGTAAGGAAATCTTAATTAATCAAAGCATAATTTGATAACATGATTCCTTAAAAACATTCCATCTCCCTCTATTCTTAAATGTCCTCGTAATCATGCTCTCAAATCTTAATTATGCACTAATTCACTGGGATGTCACCTAGGAAACGAGTAGCCTATTTAACTACAATGTAGAATCTAAATCTACATCTAAGTGATCAAAGGATTCAACTGAATGATGTGATTAAATGACATGATGAATGAACTGTTGTATACAAAGTGATATAGAAATGATGCAAAATAGAATTAAACTAAATGGAAATGAAATATAAATGATCCTAAATGCTGAACAAACTAAAAAAAATCTAAGGGAGCCATGATTCTAATATGAATTGTAATATATTCTAAATGCTGAATTAAAAATGCAAACTAAGTTCTCAAAATTCTTGAATGAATTCTAGCAGAGTAATTTTATTTAAATTCTCCTTATGAAAAAGCTATAAATGGGCCTCAATTTATAGATTTCACCAAGGCATTAGGTGAGTTGGTAGCAATGAATGATTAGGATTTGATCTAGAGAATTCAACGGTGAGAAACGAAAAGGATGAACAAAACAAGGCAATTGTTCCCTTTAGTAAAAAAATCTTACCAAGTGTAGAAGGGAATCAATTGAAAGAGGAATCCATGTGTCTTGAAGTTGGTTAAAATTGTTGAGAGCAAATATCAATTTTAGAAAATAAGAATAATTATTTTCATGTGACACATGGTGAGTTGGAGGATGAAGTGGAAAGAGGTTAGAAGAATATGTAGAAATGTGACAAAATTCAAATTCACAATTCAAATTTAATAAGAGGGAATTAATCAAAAAAAAAAATTAGTTAGATTTTTTTATTTTAATTAAATCATGAAGAAGGTGGTTTAGAAAAGAAGAATTAAGAAAATACGAACTATGTAAATAAATTTACAATTTATTTATATAGTAGAGGAATAAATATTTCATTAATTAAATAATCAATATTTAATTAATATTCTCTAGACCAATTTTGGATGTATACATTTTGCCCCTCTTTGAAGTGATGTGTTTATGCATTACTTCAAAGAAAAATTTACCAGTGTTGCTAAAGTTTCAACGATGCCCCAAACGATGATTTTCAAAAGATTTGCGACTCTATGCCCCCTCGGGAGATAAATTGAGGAATTTGTGATAATAAAAGATTTTTGATGATTTTTTTTTTCAAAATTTTTTAATTGATTGTGATGATCAATGATAATTACAATATATCATTTATGAAAAAAATGCCAAGGAAATGGGAATGGCATTTAATATTATAAACGTTTTTTGAGGTAATTTTTTCATACAACGGCACCCACCATTTAATTGAAGGTGTTGAAGCATTGAAAAAATCAAAAACATGGAATGTTAGGCATTTGCATCAACGATGTAAAAATGTGTTTCACTTTTTTGTATGTCATGTTTTTTAAAAAATTAGTTTAGTGTTTTTTTTGTTTAAAATTAACATTTCATCAATTTTCAAATAAATTACATTTTTAGAACTAGAGACCATTTCTACAAATTTTTTAAAAAAAAATCAATTATTTTCAAAAATTTGTAGTGGGAGCATGGCCAAAATTTTGCTTTTCAAGAAGTGCCCACTTAGAAAATTAGTAAAAAATAAAATATTCATTAAAAAATTTTTAGAAAAATTGTGCACCAACTAGATACTATTAACTAACTTTTGACTTTAGTGATTTTAAAAACACTACAAAATAGTTCACTGTGCTCAGGTCATACAAGAGTTGCTATGTTATGTTTTTCTGACAAAAACAACACCAATTTCTATACATCCCTCTTTTGAACCCCTTAATCTCAACCATTTTCAAGATAAATTAGTTGTTTAGAAAGTAGACTCGGAGCACTTCGATCCTTGTTTTTGTTCCATCTCAAAATTTTGAGTGTAACTATCCTCAATTTCACGTCCAAGGTTAGCATTTCCTAATTTTAAAAAAAAAGTGGCCACTTAAGCCCCCTTTTTGGGAACCATCTTCGTGCACTTACCCCCCCATGAGGCTCATCGATTTGAACGGGTGCGGCGATGCAATCGACCAGCAAGATATGGACCTTCGGTAAGGATTTCAAGACTTTTCTTGTGAATTTGAAATAGTTTTTCCATGTTTTTAATTTTGATTTTTAAATTTCAAAAAAACAATTCAGCACTTTCGCCAATAGTTTTAGCGCTTCAGATAGGTTCGATGGCGCATCCATAAACCATTTTATTGCTTTCACTTTTGGCACTTCCACCTTGTGTAATGGCGCTTCTAGGTACTGAATAGGTCAATGAAAAAAATGGTACTTCCACTTAGGGTTTTAGCACATCAGAGAGATTTTTTGGCACTTTAGATGAAATGGTGCTCCTATGATATTCCCTGACGCATAGGAGTTCTGAAGTGCATATGTTAAATGGTGCATTAGAAAGATTCTCTGACACATCGAAGGGATCTTCTGGTGTATAAAATTTAATGGCACTTTTGTGTCTTAGAATGACGCATATGCCCCTTTTGGCACATCGAAGTTTTGTTATGGCGCTTCTAGGGAAGATTTGAAGATTTTCTGATTTTTCTCCTTGAAGTTGGTGATGTGTGATCGCATCAACCAATGATCTGGTATTGATGATAAAATAGATGATTTAGTGACCTTATGATAGGTGAGGTACACTAATGGTGATGTCATTTTTACCTCATGATAGGCGAGAATCAAAATAGATGTTGACGAGATTTGATGAAAATCTCACTAGAACTGATAGAATGATTGATATATGTTGGATCGTTTTTGCTGATTTGATTTACTTGATTGATGTTGGATTGTTTTGCTGATTTGTGATGTTTTGAAAATGATAGGAGATAAATTTAGATAATCTTCAGTCTCAAGAGCAATTCTTGTGAACTCGGGAGATAATTCCACAGTTATCATGTGTTGATAGAGATATTATTGAGTGGTGTGGTCTATCTTCACTGATTGATATGCCCCGGATTAGGATTAATCAGGGATTGCTAATTGCATTGGCCAAGAGGTGGCATAGCGACCACAACATTTTTCACTTGGCCACCGGAGAGATGACCATTACACCAGAGGATGTCTACTAGATATTGACGATTCCTATAGTGGGTGACATCATGAACTATGATCACACTGAGTAGGGAGGTACATATGCCTTATGCGCCAGAATTTCTAGGATGATCATATTGTTGGATAATGGGTACTATGGTAGGAGATGTTTGAGAGATGCCCCTTTTCCTTCCGTGCTTGCAAAATTTATCGATGGCTTCTTATGTCTCGACAAGAGGGCAAAGGGATTGTCCATTAGTTGGAGCCACATCTTAAAGCAAATGATTCAGTTTGGGATGCATTTTGCTTGGGGTTCATGCATGCTTGCACACTTATATCATGATTTGTACCTAGTGGTATATCTTAGGGGAGCTAGTTTGTCTACAGGGGTTACATTGCTCCAAGTTCGGATTTGGGAGCATATTGCAGTGACACGGCCAAAGACAGATAGATTTTGACCATTTGGGAGGCCTTACATTTATGGTTATGTAGGTGCAGTTGTCCAGCATAAGCTAGGAAAACTGGAGTACTAGAGACAGGTACTGGATGATCTAGATTTACTTATCTCGCATCCATATGTAGATTGTGAGTAGTGGACCGAGGATCACTTGGAGGTACCTTATTTCATGATTGCCAAATATCTTATTGGGTAGACACATTACTTTATCAAGAGATTCTTGTTGCGGAGGGTGCTCAAACAGTATGGCAAAGTTCAGGGGATGCCTCAGGGATCTACCATGTATGCACAGAGATAGAAAGATGTGACTGAGTGGGGACCTACATTATCCTATGATGTTACATGTGACAAGTACCTTCACAGTATTTTGTTGAGAACCCATTTTTGAGAATTTTAAGGCCTGATGAGTCGGTGCCAGTGTTAGAGGATGATGAGGATGGAGATGATTGGGGTGATGATGTTGGTGGAGGAGATGGAGGAGGTGGTGCCCACCCTTGGTTCCATGTCAGAGTGCCTTGTAGGAGGCAATCATTAGTGGTAGTAGCACAATAATGCATTTAGATATGCTTACCCTCACAGCAACAACAGTCTTAGATCATTGCCCTACATGCCCAGGTTTAGACTTTTTAGGGGTAGTTGACATAGGTAGAGGGTCAGTTATAGGCACAAACTCAGTTGCTAGCACAAGTATAGGAACAACTTCTATAGGTTCAAGGGTAGATACAAACATTGACAACGGAGAGGGATGCTGCCCGATAATAGCTACCATAGGTACAGGGCCAGGGGAAGGTACAAGGATAGGACCAGGTTACTATATTGATTATAGAGAGGGATGCACTGAGATGACAAGTAGATTAGACAAAGTTTATCACTGAAAGGTTGCAGCAGGCGGTGACAACTACTTGGACTTTAGATTATTTCAAGGAGATACGTTACACCTCAAGTTAGGAGGCCCAATTTTATAGAGATCAATATCATGAGTTGGTTCCTCCTGAGCAGTGGGTGATCTTTCCACAATCCAAATCTTGCATATCATAGTCTCAGACAGTTAGTGTGGGTGTCACACAACCATTTCCTGGAGATAGGAGGGATCTAGGTGTAGGTCCCTCAGGTGTAGCAGGGGGTACAGGTCTGGGGATGCCAACACCATCTGGGGGGAGTACTACATAGGGCTTTGATACTTGATGTTTGTTCATGATATGTATACACTAATACTTGATGATATTACCACCATTTTGATGATGTATTTCCTTAGATTCAAATATCCTTATACATTTGACATATTTTGAGATATATATGTGCAACGATGATGATGATAGTCCTATGTGTTATGTGCGTTGATCTATGATGGATGCATTTAATTTCCTATTATTCATACTATGTGATGCTTTATGATGATGATATTATGTGTTATGGATGCAACATGCATAATGATCTTATGATGTTCAATGAAAATGTCTATATGTTGTTATTTTTGAATTTTCTCTAATGCAACTATGTATGATGTGATGGATGAATAATGATGTTAATGAAAAAGTGGATGATTCTAGTGATGGATAATTCTATGTGTTCCTATGGACGTATGGTATAGATGGTAATCTATGTTTTTTTTTTTAATGCTAATATTATGAAATGAATGAATGATAATTTACACATGTTGATGCTTAGAATGTATGACTAAATGTATATGGATGGAAATGATATGATCATTGTATTTTTTTTGGGGTTTTCATAATGCAAATATATGATTGATGATTAAATGAATGTTTAGATGTTGTGACATGGTAATGTACTTATTTCTAGATTTTAATTATGCAACTATATGATCTAATAACTAAATGGGTGCCTAGATGATATCATAATGGTATGAATGATGTCCTAATGCTCATGCCTCTAAATGATCTTTTTGATAATGTCAAATGTACTCAATATGTTAATGATAGAAATAACATCAGCCTTAGAGAAATCTATAAATACCGCTACAACATCTAGTATGAATGCAACCTAGACATGCAATTTTAATAATGCAATGTTGTCATCCCAGTGATTTATTGTGCCTATTATCATCATTGAGCTTTTAAAATGTTGAAAGTGAGTACAAAAATCAATGGTATAATTAAACCATGATGACCTGAGTACTACTTCCATGATGTTTGATAGTGCAAGATAACACAAGCATTTGGGTATAATTAGACCAAGATGACTTGAGCATTTCTTGCATAAACAGACAAGAGTTAACTGTTTTCCTATGTGAATCCAAAATGTCATTAGTGATACAATGTAGAGCACATCCCATGATGATTCACATAGTAATAATGATCAAATCACAAAAAACAGACAAAGAAAAATATCATTCTTGATCATAGCCTTTCTAGTTCTTTAACATCCTTGAATTGCTGCTGAGAAATGATCACAACAATCAAAATGCAAATAATTTGAAGATTTGTGTGAAAATGGTAAAACGTTGATTTAAAATAGCATCATCCTTTTGATTTGATTTTATGTTTTTTTTGGGATTTTTAATTTTTTTTAATTTTTAGGTGTTTTATGGGATTTTGACCTAGAATCCAACCTAAAGACCTGTCCTAGGGGTCTCGGGGGTTAATCAAAGATAATCCTTTCCTACACTATATACATAAAGAACACTTAGCTCTATTGACCAACCGATTTATAGGACCAAGATATGAACAGATGAGAGACAACAACTAATTACAACAAATCATGACAACGCAGTTCAACAAAGTGACTCTGTTTTTGACTTTTTTTTAATTTTTGACCTATTTTTAGATTTTCTGATATGTTATGGATGTTTGATGTGTTTCCCATGGTGATTAATGTTCGACACTTGGTTACGCTATGATCATTTTTTTGTTGTTTTTGTCTTCCTGTTGTTTGTCTATTGGTCCAAGCTTAAAGTTCATTGCCCCCAATGAGTTTAGGATTTTTCCCCCAATGGAAACAAAGCAATTTATTATAGATATGTACAATGGTCAAGAGGCCAAGGTGAAACATGACTAGCACATTAGAATATGTACATGAGGCTCGAATGAAGGATGTGGAAAAATGACAGTGAAGAGCCAACGATCGAGACATATTCCCATAGAGGAAAAAGCTAGCCTATCACAAAAAGAACCTGTTGCTAGGTTTTCACTACTTGTTTTTTTACACTTTTTCAAATTTTATGATTTTTTTTTATTTTCTCTTTTTTTATTTTTTTGTATTTTTTCCTTTTTGATTTTTTTGTATTTTTCTCTTTTTCT
Organism: Sequoia sempervirens; assembly: GCA_007258455.2. Classification (NCBI taxonomy): domain Eukaryota; kingdom Viridiplantae; phylum Streptophyta; class Pinopsida; order Cupressales; family Cupressaceae; genus Sequoia; species Sequoia sempervirens. The sequence continues at coordinate 109,948,310 of VDFB02000008.1, read as the reverse complement.
ATTTTTTTTGTATTTTTCTCTTTTTCTAAATTTTTTGTTGTTACCAGGATGCCTATTTGCCTGGTTTTGACTAGTGTAACTATTTTTTTAGGACATTTTTTGATGCTTTTGGAATTTTTTAGGACTTTTACAGATGCAACAGATGAATCATGTGTAGAATTTCTTGAGATGGAGGTTGTTCAAAGGTTCTTCAAATAGGTCCCCTTTTAGCATGCATAGCTAATATGCTCTTGAACCATAGATGGACACAATGACAAAAGGCCCCAACCAATTCGGTTCAAACTTTCGTTTCTTTTCTCTTTCTTGCTAGTTGTGTGGGTTCTCCTTCAACACTAAGTCACCAACCTAAAATGTTCTCGGTTTGACCTTATGATTGTAACTTCTGGACATCCGTTGTTGGTAGGCTTTCAAGTGATTCACTGCATGTTGGCACTGCTCATCTAATAGTTCTAGTTCTTGCAATCTTGATACTCGGTAATCTTCATCAGAGATGATACCTTTTAATGAAATGTGAAGAGATAGTAATTCATCCTAAATAGGTACAATGGCCTTAGACCCATATACCAGAGCATACGACATGGATCCTTTTGGTGTGTGAATAATAGTGTGGTACACCCACAGAGCAGGGTTTGACTGGATGTGCCAATCATGTCTCATGTCATTGATTGTTTTCTTCAATATTTTCTAAATAGTTTTGGTGGAGGCCTCTGCTTGACCGTTTCCTTAAGATAATATAGTGTAGAGAAGCGATGCTGAATTTTGAACTTCTCACACAATTCTTCCATGTCTTAATTTTTGAACAGTCTCCCATTTTTAGTGACAATGGATTGACAGATACCATATCGACAGATGATGTAATTGAGGATGAATGATGAAATCTTTTTTCCTGTGATGGTGATTAGGTGAACAACTTCAATCCACTTTGTGAAGTATTCTGTAGCTGTGATGATAAAATTGTGTCCATTTGATGAAGATGGATGAATTTTACCAACAAGATCTAGTCCCCATTGATAGAAGGGCCATGTGGATGAAAAAGATTGGAGTTCTTGCACTGGTGCATGAATGATGTTGCTATGAATCTGAAATTTCTGACATTTCTTCATAAACTGAGAAGACTCTTTTTTCATAGTTGGCCAGTAATATTCTAAATGAAGGAGTTTCTTGGCTAAAGTTAGGCCACTTGAATTTGTTCCACAAACACCCTCATGAACTTCATGTAAATCCATTTCAGACTCATCATGTTCCAGACATCGTTGGAGAGTTCCATCAAGACTTCATCAGTATAGTACATCAGTGATAAGAGTATGTCGGGCAACTTCGCCTCTTTTGGTTTGTGACAAGTCAAGTGGAAGGATATTGTATTTTAAATAGGTATAAATTTTACCATAGATTGAGGTATTGGTATCAGATAAATGATAGATAACATGGGATTTGTTATTTTCATAGGTAGGGGAAAATAATTGTTCCATCAAGAACTCGTAACAACTTCTCTTCTCTGGAATTTTTAATAAGGAAGCAATAGTAGCCATGTCATCGACAACTGTATTTTCCACTCTTGAAATCTGTTCAAATTTGATATCCACAAAATATTTCTTGAAATCATCCAACATTATTTTGTAGGGCATCAATTTGTCATCCCTTGTTTGATAGTCATCATTAACTTGGTTAACTACCAACTGAGAATCTCCACATACTTGCAACTCTAGGACCTTCCATTCTACAACTAGTTTAATACTAATGATTAATGCTTCATACTCTTCCACGTTGTTGGTACAAGGGAACATCATTCTGTATGATTTTTGTATAGTATGTCCTTATGGAGTGACAAATAGGATTCTGACTCCTGATCCATGTTGGGTGTTTGATCCATCAAAGTATAGTGTCAACTGCTTGGTGGCCAAGGTGAGAATATCAACATCTGGTTCAACTCAATGTGTCAAGGGTGATCATCTAGTAGAGGTGCTTCTGCTAACTGGTCAGTGATTGATTGTCCTTTTATTGCCTTCCTATCCACATATTGGATATCAAATTCACTGATTATCATGACCCACTTAGCTAGTCTCCTTGTTAAGTTAGCTTTGTTGAGGTATTTTAGAGGATCTATTTTGGCTATTAAATTGATGGTGTGAGTTAGCATGTAGTGTCATATTTGTTGGGTAGAAAATATTACTACCAGAAAAGCCTTTTGAATGGAGGTATAGTTGATCTCATAGCCATTTAGCATCCTACTAATGTAATAAATTGCTCTTTTTTCCCGTTGAATCTTCTTATGCCAATAGGGCTCCCAATGATGTCTAAGTTGTAGCAATATATATCAGTAGTGGCTTTCCTTCTGCTGGTGGTACTAGGACAGATGGATTAATTAAATATTGTTTCAAATGATTGAAGGCTCCCTCACATTTCTAATCCCATCAGAAGGAAAAATTCTTATGTAGCACATGAGTGAAAGGATGGGTCTTGTCCGCTAATTGTGAAATGAATCTGTGAATTGATTGGAACCTCCCTTGTAGATATCAGAGTTGGTTGATGTTCTTCAGCGGGGGAGTTTCCATAATAGCTTTAACTTTGTTTGAGTTTACCACAATCCCCTTTTCTGAAACTATGCACCCCAAGAGTTTAGCTGATGTCACCCCAAACACACATTTCTTGGGATTTAGTCATACATTGAATTTTCCTAGTCTAGTGAAAATTTTATCTAGGATCTCTAGGTGTCCTTCCCTAGTATATGATTTATCCAATAAATCATCTACATAGTCTTCCATGAAAGTATGCATCATATCATGAAAAATCATTGTCATGGCATGTTGGTAGGTAGCTCCTACATTCTTGAATTCAATAGCATAATGTTCAAGAAGAATGTTCCCCATGGACAAGTAAAGGTTGTCTTATCTAGATCTTCTAGAGCTATTTTGATTTGGTTATATCTAGAAAAACCATCCATTAGTGATAACATGCCATGTCTTGCCATCAAGTCTACTATGATATCTATGTTTGGCAGACGAAAATCATCTTTAGGAAAAAAATTATTAAGATCCCTGAAATCTGTGCAAATATGAATGCTATTGTCTGGCTTTGAAACTGGTACTATGTTGGAAATCCACTTGGCATAGTCAATGGGTCTGATGAATCCTGCATCTAACAACTTTTCCAATTCTTCTTTTACCAATAAAGTGATATGTGGGTGCATTTTCCTCAACTTTTGCTTGACTGGTTTTACTCTTGGTGGTAATGATAAGTATGCATGATGAGCTCTAGATCAATTCCTAGCATGTCAAAATATAACCAAGCAAAGTTGATTTGTTTTTTTGTGAAATTTTTGAGAAAGCTTGGCTTTTCCTAGTATGTCAAAGATGTTGCTAGATGGATAGTCTTCACTGTCTCTTCATTGTTGATGTTGACAGACTGTGTGGGTTCAATCAAGACTTTTGATTTTTCCTAAAAGTGTTTCACGGGAGTATCAAATCTTCCATCCTTTGATGCCTCAGAGAGGTTTTTGCTATTGGATGCACTCTTTGATTTTACTTTTCCTAATTTGACACTACTATTGAATGGTTTTCACCATTACATCCATTTCCTATATTATTCATTTTTCAATTGGAAGGCTTGATACTCCCCTGTGTGGAAGAATTGGTACAATGTTCATTGGTGGAATCTATTTCAGGATTGTTGGTACAGAGGTAGTTGATGATGACATCATCATTTCAAAATGTAGGGATGTCAAATGGATTGGTTAGGTCCCAATCTATAAGCTTGGTATGCACTAATGGTAAAAAGTAACCAGACTGGTTAAGGTCAGAGATGGTAAGAGTTCTGATAGCGGTGTTTTCAATTTTTCCAATAGCAAAATCAAGGTCTATAAGGTAACTCTTCTCTGAATTATCTTTTTCACTCTGAGCCGAATCATTTTTGCTAGAATCATCAAGGTGTTGCGATCTTGATTCAAGTGGTCTAGAACCCGACCCTTGTCCCTCCTCAAGTAGGGGTGCATATTTCTATACCACATCAATTTCCTTATCATGACAAGACTCTTCTGATAGGGAATCCCACTCATATTCATTAGAATCAATTTCATGGTCATCACTAGTTTGCAATTGTAGGATTCTTTCAACCACCTTTTTTTTTGTATCCTCTTTATAGCCCAACCCATCTTGTCTTTTGGATTAATTAAAATGGGCTAAATTGGCTCTACAATTCCCTCTTTCCTTTTGACTATGGGACCTTTTCCCTCATATCCCATCTTTTCCAAGATGGTGAAGCCTTTTCCATATTGGGTTGTTTATACATTTGCAGTTGTTGCTTAGGATTCTTCTTCATCCTTATAGAGCTAGTTTAGAATATCTTTGTCTTTTGCCTCATCAAATCTAGTGCTTTCTTCTATAAACTGACCATCAAATTTTGTAACTGGTGGTGATGTCTACAATTTTGATGTGGATGGTTGTCCATATGACTTCAAGAAAGAGAATTGTGAAAGACATAGAGACTGTTCAAAGAAATATTCACCAACACCTTTGTCTTTGACTTGGACTTTTTCCTCAAATTGCTTTGATAAGGAATTCAATTGGGTGTCATGATTTGAGGAGGTGGATGGAGCAACTTTGTATTTCTTCTCAGGCTGTTTAGACATTGAATAGGATTGACCTTCATGATTTGAGGAGATGACCAATGGCTTGGATGAGGAACTTGATTGGATTTGATCATTGGAAGGGGTGAAAGTGGAAGCTTCTTTGTTATGAGGCACAAAAACATATTGGATAGATTTCAATGTATTGCAATACTGAGGACTATTTGAATTAGTTGAAATGGCGATTTCTTGACCACCACAAGGAAATTTCAAACATTGATGGTAGGTTGACAGAACCACTTGTATTTCATGGATCTAGGGGTGACCCAATAGTATGTTATAGGTCAAATCCTTGTCTAAGACTTGGAAAATTACATCTTTCTGAATTGGTCCTACTTGAATGGGTAAGACAATCAATCCCTATGAAGATTTTTCTTCGTTATCATATGCTCTTATTTTAATCTTTTTCTTTGAATCAATTGCATTCTTAGAGAATCCCAAGGGATGAGCAAGCCTTAGAGTACATATATTATTTAGGTTGACTCCTCCATCTATTAGGACACATTTGACACGATGTTTATGAATTAGGACTTCAATATGAAGAGCGACATTGTGGGGATGAGAAATAGATGCATCATCATTTTTGGAAAAGGATAGGCAATGGGGTGCAGTCAAATGTCCCTCCATGGCTTCAAATTCACAAACTTCCAGATTCGTTGGTACTATTGTGTCCACTAGGGCCTTTTCCAAAATCTCTTTGTGAGAAGGTGAAATTTTGAGCAATTCCAATATTGATATTTTTGCAGAGATCTTTTGTAACTTGTCCACTATGTTATATTTTTTGGATGATGTAGAGGGGGTTCTAGATGAACTTCCTTTTAGAACATATTTGGCCTATGCTCTTGTGGTTACGTTCACTGGTATGCTGTCCTGTTTCCCATTGATTTTAATAACACTGATTTGGGTATCATTTGTGGTCATATCTAGTTTGATGTCATTGATTTGATTTTCAAGGATAATGATGTCTTGTTCTTGTTTAATTTGAGTGTCATAGATTGGATCATTGTTTGCAGTAATATCTTGATGATCATTGGTTTCAATGATATTCATTTGGTCTTTTTCTACTCAAATATGATTTATGACAGTATCATGGACATAGTTTACATTATTTCCCTTGCTATTGGTCGTAGAGGACTCCCCTTTTTCATAGTTCAGTAAAGGATTCTTAAAGGTACCATGATCTACATTTTTTTGGTGTTCCTCTATTTGTATGATTTTTCTATCTATAAAATCTTGTATTTTGTGTTTCAATTGCATGTAACTATTTGTTTGATGGCCTTTGCACCGATGAAATTCACAATAATAGGCATCATTCCACCATGATTATTTTACTTTTGGTTTAAAACCCCAAGTGTCAAGTAGTGTTATGAGGTTATTTTAAAGAAGTTCCCTCAATGTAGATTTGTGTGATTGACCCAAAGGTGTGATTTTTTTGCTGTTTGATTGTGTTTGATATGGTGGAGGTTTTGATGTGGTGTTACTTTGACTATGACCATTTTAATTGTTCGGTGGGTTGATATTTTGATTGGTGCCCTGATTGATGTTTTGATCAATCTTGGTTGTGGTTCTTGATAGATTAAAGACTGGTTTGGCATTATGTGTTTCGGTAGTACCATCATTGAGGTTCTTGTTCCTTGTCCAAAATTTGGGTTTCTCATTGTTGTGATGATTGGAAGAGCTAGTATTGTTTGATCCTTCATTGTGAATTTTTAATACCCATCTTTTGATTAAGGCTTCTTTGATTTTAACACCATTTTCTAACATCTTCTCAAAGCTAGGGGGACATTGTAGTTGCATTCTATAGCTCATTTCGCTATTAATATTATCAATGAAAATATTCATCTTTTCCTGTTCTGGTATAGGATGAGCGTATCCAACGAATAATCTTCTCCACCTTTGTAAGAATATGGGAAAATATTCTTCTTGTTTCTGTTTGGTATTACAAAAATCCTTCATGGTTATCTCAAGTGCAATATTATAGGAATATTGTGTGATGAATTTTTTAACAAGTTCTTGGAAGGATTTTATGCCTGGTTGTAATTTTGAAAACCATTCCATGTAGTGACCTCCTAAGCTGTGAGGGAAGAGTCTCATCAAATATGTGTCCTCACGAGAAAATTCAAGACTCATTGTTCAAAATTCTTGCACATGGTCTATAGGGTCCGATTTCCCATTGTATTTGTCTTATTTTGGAAATTCACAATTTTGGGGAAATGGTATCATGTTTAACCTTCTATCAAAGGGATAGGGACAAACATCTTGTAACAAGTATCTTTTTGGAGTCCCTCCTTGCATATCTTGCAGTTTTTGTTGAAGGTTTTGTATTTGATGTGTTAGGATAGCCATTTGATCTGTAGGAGGTGTTTCAGTCTCAGTTTTCTTCGAGGTTCCCTTCAATTTATTGACATCAAATTCACTAGGTAATTTGGGTCATTGATTTGCTAACATTAGGAGGTATTTTTCCCCATCTTTCTCAAAGATTCTTTCTAGGAATTTATGGAATTTTGGATCTTGATTGGCTTGTTCTATTTCCTCCTCTATTATCTCTTCTGCTTCATTTTAGGAAATCTTTTGAAAGAGATTTTCCTTTGGTTCAGCCATGGTATTTTGAGATTGAGGTTCTTTTTCCTTAAGCTTTTGTTTTTGAGATCTTGTTAAAATGGGAATACAAGTGATGAAGGTTTGCTAAAATTTGATTGCCATTTCAAAGCACCAAAGGGATATCTAGGTTGAATAGAATAATGAATTCTATTGATATAACCAAGGTGATAAAAATTTGATTTTAAGTTTATTGTTTCGAGATGAAATATGGTGAATCTTGATTGGGAAACTCAACTTGATGATCAAATTTTTGGTTTTTGATGATGATTGGATGCTTTTAGATATGTGATCAAAGTTTAGGTAAATAATTTCACTTGGAGAAGTCAATTCTAACAAGTTAGACTCTAAGGAACTTAAGGAATAATTTTGAACTTGAGAGGATTCTACAATTTTGGTTCCAATCATGAAATGGGAGACAAATTTTCTATTAAGATGAGATGTTCAAATCTTTGGAAAAGTATTGGATTTTGGAAATAGTAAAATGAATACAAGCCAGGGTTGTTCTTTGAAGCATTTCTATAAAAAATGAAGAGTAATCTATCTCTAAATTCGTAGAGCATTGAGAGACGTTTTTGATGAGCTATGGATTTTGGTTTTTGTATTTTAACCTTTCCTGAAATCATTGGATAAGGATCATGTTTAGACTCTTTTGTTTATGAGGAATGATTCTGAATTAGAAAGGTTTCAAAATTTAGTTTCAAAATGTCAGATAAAGGTCAAATTCAATTGTTGGTTATGAATTTTGGTGGAAGCTCCATTATAGTCAATGAATGCGCTGAAAGGAAGATGCGCTATAGAAAAGCTTGGATGCACCACACAAATGCGGGGATGCGCCATAGAATCAATTGAATGTGCCAAAGGATTGGGTAAATGCACCATAAAATTTGAGGTATGCATTGGAAAAAGTGATGAATGTGTTATAACAGAAGGTGGATGCATTTGTAAATGGGGTTGATGCGCTACAGGAAATAGTGAATGTGCTAAACCAGGTAATGTAATAGTTTGTTGCTAGTTTACTTGATTTTTCTAGTTTTTGGTCAGAGAATGATTTGTTTCCAGTGATGTGTTCTAAATCATAGTCTTGCACTTTCCAATTTGTGAGGTTTTTGTTTGAAGTTCATTTTGAAAACACTTTGACAAACACAATCGATTACAACATACATTCCCTAGGGCTATGAAAGACTATATTCTCTTGGATTCCAAGTAGGTTTTATCCTAACCACACTTATTTCTAGTGGATGAATTCAGAAGCTTGGCCACATAAACTTGGCCACATGGGCTCTCCCTTACAATGCACTCACTTCCCAGGTCAACCAAGCTTCTAGACTCCATAAAACTCCCATGGAAGGTTGATCATCTCTACTAAAAACTATGAGAATGTGGATGCCTTTGCAATGATTGTTACTACACGAAAAGAATAGATAAAGGTTATGTCCAATCTACAACAATGGTTTTAGTAAGGAATTTCCATTTGTGGGGGTTGATCCATGCGGCAAGAGACCATTGCTACCCTTCTTGTTAGAACCAACCTCATGATATTGGCCTTTGTTCTAATATCCAAACTTATATACTGGTTGGAAATGCTCTTGGCTTTAGCATGTTACTGGTTGGGTCATTCCCTTGGGTGAGTAATTTTTCCCCTAAGGCAGGCCCTCTAGGATAAAAAAAGCAAGTGAGCATACCCATAGTTTGATCGATCTTTATTTCACATGAATAAAGAGAGAACCCATGTTGTATACCCTACTCACACTCGTAGATAAACAAAAATGGGTCTGGCTTTTTTATCACATAGTTAAGGGGAGAGCATATGCCTACCATTCATACACAAAAGATAATGAAAATGAATGGGTCTAGCTTTTTGGTCACCTAGTTAGGGGGAGAGCATTGGCCTACCATTCAATACACGCAACAAACATGGGGTTCTTTCCTTGTTAATTAGTCTAGATTCCTAACTTAAGAAAGAAGGAAATACATTAAATCCATCCCTTGCATCAAATTTATCAGTAGTTGGTCATGAATTTTTCTTTGACAAGCATTCTTTAGTTTCAACAAAGTCTCTAGATAGGTTTATGAAGCCTGCAGAATAGAAAAACACATCAATTTTTGGCCTCAGAAGAAATTCATAGAGAAAATTAAAAGTGTCATTACACTAAGCTAAAGTGTTGAAAAGGAAAATGTGCCACAAAAATAGGCGAATGTGCCACAAAATTAATGAAAAGCACAACATAATTAATGAAAAGCGTTATAGAAACCCCCTAATGTGCCACAAAATGATGTGGATGCACCAAATAAATCCTTTGTTGTGACAAAATAGTCGGTGGATGCTCCAGAAAACCCCTCGAAAGCACCAGAGAATTCAATGTTTGTGCTAGAGAAACCTACGTCCAAGCCTATAAAATATACTTTCTAGAAAATATCAAAATAATAGGGGCTAGGCCCCATGGTGGGTGCCAATTCATGTGTGTGCGAAAATATGAGAGTTATACCAACAAATAACACACAATTAGATGCAATGTATTACTGTAAGGAAATCTAAATCAATCAAAGAATAATTAGATAACATGATTCTTTAAAAACATTCCATCTCCCTCTGTTCTTAAATATCCTAGTAATCATGCTCTCAGATCTTAATTCTGCACTAATTCATTGGGATGTCACCTTAGAAATGAGTAGCCTATTTAACAAAAATGCAGAATCTAAATCTACATCTAAGTGATCAAATGATTCAACTGAATGATGTGATTAAATGACATGATGAATGAACTGTTGTATACAAAGTAATATAGAAATGATGCAAAACAAAATTAAACTAAATGAAAATGAAATGGAAATGATCCGAAATGTTGAACAAACTAAGAAACATCTAAAGGAGCCATGATTCTATTATGAATTGTAATCTATTCTAAATGTTGAATTAAAAATGTTGAATTAAAAATGCAAACTAAGTTCTCAAAATGCTTGAATGAATTCCAATAGAGTAATTTTATGCAAATGCTCCTTATGAAAAAGCTATAAATGGGCCTCAGTTTATAGATTTCACCAAGGCATTAGGTGAGTTGGCAGAAATGAATGATTAGGATCTTATCTGGAGAATTTGACGGTGAGAAATGAAAAGAATGAAGAAAACAAGTCAATTTCTCCCTTTAGTAAAACAATCTTGCCAAGTGTAGAAGGGAATCAATTGAAGGAGGAAGCCATGTGTCCTGAAGTTGGTTAAAAATGTTGAGAGAAAATATCAATTTTAGAAAATAAGAATAATTATTTTCATGTGACACATGGTGAGTTGGAGGATGAGGTGGAAAGAGGTTAGAAGAATATGTAGACATGCAACAAAATTCAAATTTAATAAAAGGGAGTTAATCAAAATAAAAAAAAATAGTTATATTTTTTAATTTTAATTAAATCATGAAGAAGGTGGTTTAGAAAAGAAGAATTAAGAAAATACAAACTATGGAAATAAATTTTCAATTTATTTATATAGTAGAGGAATAAAGATTTCATTAATTTACTAATCAATATTTAATTAATATTCTCCAGACCAATTTTGGATGTATAAAATGCCAAATTGACAAGGTATTGCTCATTGTATGAAAAATGCCTCAAAGAAATGGGGTTTGAAAAGCTTGGGAAAATTGTTTTGTTCTATGCTTGGGATATAGAATAACAATATTCTTCACTCTCATTCGAGAAAAACCTTAGAGATCTCAATATTAGGTATGCAAAGGAGAAATATATCTTGCAATAGGGTTGTCCTAGGACCTAATTATAAACTAAAGAGGGGTTCACCACCAAGCGAGGGCTTGGAAAGACTAATGAAATGCAAAACCTAATGCTTAAACCTAATACAATGCAAGATTTCACTAAATGACCTAGAAAAGCATGTAAAACAGAATAGAAAGTTGAGAGATGAAAGGTGTACACCTAGAAACCTAAAGAGGACTAGGTGGAGGCTTGAAATGTTGACTAGGACTCATATGCCAAACTAGGTGATTTATTCCCAAATTAGGGTTTCTAGGAAAGAACATAAATCTAGTAGAGAGATGACTGAAAGTTTTGAAATATACAAATTTACCTATATTAGGACTCATATGCTAGAAGTGGTGTATTAGTCCAGTTAGGTTTTTCTAGAAATTAAAAGTCTAAATCTACTCTTCAATGTTTGATCTATACTTTCCAATTGTTTTTTGGATCTAAGACTTTGATCTGCAACCTATAGATGTCTTCTAATAATCTCTAATGTAAGGTGACATCTTTGAAAAATTTCAACACTTGAAAACTTTATCCAAACTTGCTCTTCATTATTTCTTCAAGATAGATCTACAAATCACACACTAAAGAGAGGGAAACATGTTTTTGATAGAGGAAAAAATGGGTTTTATAGGGACCTAAAACAATAGAGTTTACAAACCAGAGAAAAATAAGCCATCAAGGATCCCAAAAAAAGGAAGGCTACTAAACAAAAAAAGTAAAAAAAGGATAGTAGCCACCGACTGAGAACCAACAAAAAGCTAGCACGAAGCTAGCACCAAGCACAACCAAAGCTAACCTAAGGACTTTAGAGTCTCAACAACCTCAGCTTTGAGGTTGCACCTCTCTAGAGTCACCTTTTTTAAATCCTGGATCTCTTGACGCGAAGAATCCACTTTTCTCTTCAGGTTGGCTCTAGTCCTCTTCGATGGGCCAAAATCCTCTTTCTTACTTTTATCCTTATCTACTTCTAGGTCCACAACCAACAACCCCTGATGGGTATTTTCTAGTGTCTCCACCATAGTGCTCAAAATAGTAGCATTTTTTTTAATAACTCTGTGGCTATGCTCCATGATGATTTTCATAGTTTCCCTAATTTTTCCAATTTCCCCTTCCAGATGCTTAACCTTATTCTCATTTTCCTTCTTCATCTTGTCTATGAGCTCAACAGTTCTTTGAATGCACTCGACCATCACCCTTTTCTCTTCCACATTCCACAAAACCTCAACAGTATTTTGGGAAAGCCCTTTTGCTTCCATCTGATCCAGCTTGCTAGTAACGACCCTATTTTTTAAGCTGAGGTCCTTCATCTCATGGAAAACCAACCTAATGATTCTGAAGTAGTCAACAGTCCCATTTCTTGAACATTTTTTCCTCTATCAAACCTTATTTTGGTAACCAAACCTTGTAATGAAATGAAATAATAAAGGAGAATGATGAATGAACAAAATGTAATGTTGCAACTCCCCAAACGCTAGCAATAAAGTGCTACAAACATGTAGGAAGTGGCTCCAATAGATGTAGATCTTGACTCTTTCATGAATGTAATAGATCTTTAATTTAATGCTAGCTTGAATCATGAAACCCTACACCACAATTGTTAGCTCAAAAAAAACATGATGCATGATGAGTTTGATGCGATGCTTGATACTTGAATTATGCTCTAAATAACTTGATAATCTACCATTTAATGATCTTGAATGCTTTTGTGAAATCAAATTTTCTATTAGGAATGCTCATTTAACTTGCTAGGTCACTTGATTGCTTGTTAGGATGAAAATGAGTGAAAGAAACATGTATTTATACCTGTTTATGCCAAATTTCCTGAAATTACAACACTACAAGCTGACATTAGATCTAGGAGAATAAAATCTCACCAATAGTTTGAATTAATTTTTTTTTTGGGCCACATGGGACACATATGTGAAAAGTGGCATATGAGTCCCATTAGGCATTAATTATGGGAAACATTTTCAAAATTGCTTAGAATGATGTGAAATCCAGATTGGGGTCCAAAAACCTAGGTGGGAATCATAAGCCCAAGGTTGTGTATGAGTCCCAGATCACTAAAGATGGGCCACACAACCTAAAAACACTTAAATTATGATTGGATATTGGTTTATGTCAAGATTATCCTCTAATAGATGCATTAAATGAGGCTTATGGATACAAAATAAGGCGAATTAAAGCATAAAGAAGCCTAATTATTTATGAAAACCATAGAAAAGTGTGAAAGTGTGGAACAACACTTTACAAAACCCTAAATAAGGTATAATTAAGTCCATTTGGTTCACAAGGGACCAAGACCTAATGTGAGTGTGTTACACACATTACAATACTAAGTAAAGGAATCATCAAGCTCAATTTAATGAGGACCAAAAAAAGTGTGAAAATGTCATGAACAAATTTTTTTGATGCTACATTTCCCCCACTCTAGTGAAAATTTGAACTTGATTCAAACTCACACTAAAGTAGATGCGACCACATTAAGAGGGGTTCAGTTGTACTGATGCTATTGGGATAGGATAATACTGACTAAGAGGGTTGTGCAAGTCCCTAGGATCAAGATATTATAGCAAAATAACATAGTTACAAGAGAACACACATGAAAAATGACATAAGGAGCATGAAAAAGACATCAAAATGCACTACCAAAGACAAGGACAGAAGAAAAAGATAAAAAGAAAGGGGTGGATCAAGCTTCAACTATTTTTCCATTGCGATGTGGATTAGTTCTAGGATATTTGTTTAAAAAATGCATGCTCACTCTAACACAAAAAAAATTCATGTTGTTTTTTGGGTGAGTACTCGAAGAGGTGAGATACATACATACACAACTGGTATGCAGTCACACACACATGTGAGTGGCTAGGGAAAATTCATGCCTCAGATCGACTTCCCATCCAACCATATCAAAGTTATACCTCCTGAGAACTTTGATAAGGTTCCATGCAACAATGAACTTTGAGCTTCATGAGATAAGAAAAGTTGCATATGCTTGGAACTCATGAACAAACAAGATGGATCCATAGGAAAGGAAAGTGTGTTATGCAAGGTGGCCATCCAACCAAAATTTTGTAAATGGAAAATAGGGAACATTCACACGAGTCTTGTTTAATTCATGTAAGGTCTTTAACTTAGAGAATATTGTGCCTAATGTCTCCAAGAGAGGACCAATACAAGAATATAAGATTCGCAACATAGGGGATATAGTGTGGGTATGTGCAGGATCATCATGGAAAAAATAGGCCCTTAAGTGGCAAAAAATTCAAAAAAATTAGAGTTAGGAAACTTGATGTAAAAATTTGAATAGTTATCTATATTATTTAAAAAATATGTAAGAATATAATCTATAGAAAATTGAATTTAGTTTCTAAACTACTAGGTTTATTTTTAAAAAAAGAAATATATTTGGTAAAATTTTGAAATTTGAATGCACTAGTACTTAAATTTCAGGGAAAAAATAAGTAGGTGTCTATTTGACCACCCTAACCACAATAAAATGATAATATTTCTTTACAAGTATGCCGTAGAAAATTGAACCCTCTTGAGAAAAGAGACAATTTCAAGCATAATTGGACCCACTTTTGAGTCCCTTTACATCATTTACCCTTCAAAACAACATTTATAGGCCCCTTAGACCCATTAATTTTGATCTAGAGGCTCGTTTTACCTGAGAAATCATATAAAAATTGACAAACAACATTTAATTATCTCATAACCCAAAAACCCACCTTCAAATAGTAGTAGGGGGGCCCATTCTCCACCTTGGGCGAATGAGTCCCCTTTGAAGGAAAATTCAAATTTAAGTAGGAATTTAATCAGTTTAACTTTAATTTTTGATGAATGTCAGCCTCTTAGGTCTAATTAATGGGAAAATAAGGTGTTGTTGCTTATAAATACACATTTCAAGTCATTTCACACATCTTTTTTCATCTTTTTGTCATTTTTCAAGCGCAATTTCTAGAGTCAAGTCCTCCACAACAAGTTTCATTAACAAAAGTTGAAGTTTTAGGGTAGTAAACTAGGTTTTTTGTAGGTCTTGAAGCTCACTTCTCTTGTCAAGATCAAAAATTGCAAAGGGTTTATGATGGATTCCTATGGCAAATCATGAAGAAATCTAGGGTGAAGAGGTACAACTAGCCACCAAATCATGCCTAAGGACTTGGTTTCCTATTGATTCCATCTTCCCTTTTCACTCTATCCTTAGATTAAGGTTTGCATTGTGTTTTTTTAACATTTGCATGTAATTCCATTTCTATTTTTCATGTGTTGTAAGGTTTCTAGGGTTGATATATTGCATCATAGTAATCATTCTTGCATGTCTTATTTTAGAACAACAGAATATGATCTTTGTCTCATCTCAACTTTTCATAGTCTTTAACACATCTAAGGCTAGGGTTTATGCAGATTTTTCTCTATTCAAGGTTTAATTACCCAACTAGGGGTTTGAATAAGTCAAACCCCCCATTAGAAAAAAAAATTAAGCTATTTTGCAGGAATTTTCCAAGATCTAGAATTGGGTTTTTGTTAGAAATTGCTATACAGGTGTCAAGGTGTAGGAAAGAGTTTTGAGATTAAAGAAATTAGAAAGTGGAATGATTCACCATGCAAGGAAAATGAGTCCCACCTAAGGTGAAAATTTGAGTCAGATGCAGTTCTAGGTCCCCGACTATCAAAAATTAAATTATGTGCACAAAAGTCCTAATTTGGGACTGATTCACCCAAGGTAGCGAATGAGTCCCAGTCAGCCTAAATTCAAGTTTCATCAATTTTACAAATTATTTACCAATCATATACAGTTTGCAAGGTGCATACATTCTGAGAAACAACCTTACGTTTAGATTAATTTGCATATTTGTTCACTTTTTCAAGCTTTTTGCAAACAACACTGTGTTTTCAAACAAGGCATAAATCTTATTCTTGCATTCATAGTCATTTAAATCAGTCAATTACATTTAGTTTACTTCATTTGGCTTAGAAAAAATTGCACATAACATAATTTGAGTGGACCATTAGCATTTTTGGCTCCTATCTCTCTCCTTTTAAATGAAAAACCCTAGGAGTGCAAGAAAAGTCTTAGGTACCCAAAACTCAATGGTTCAATAAAACAATAGATATAAGTAGAGGACTCATGTCCCAATGTGATGCATATTTTTTTGTAATTTTTTTCCATGTAAATGATTAATTATTAATTTTTTATTATAAATTTTGAAAAATATAAAAAACTCGTATGTATGAGGGTGATCCCACAATAGTGGTTTACAATTTTTGGCCAAACTGGACACTGAATTTTTATTTTTTAACTAAGTCATCACATTCGGGAACCTATAGAGGCTAAACCATGAGGAATTTGAAGATGATGCAAACTAGAGTCTCGCCACATTTTGTTTGTAGATTCTAAAAATATATTTTTTAATTTTTTTGGAATCAGATTGCACTTCTTTTTCCATCTCCCACAAAAAATGATTTTTTTCAAAAAACAACATTTTTAAAAAGTGACGCACACCTTATAACACATCAATTTTTTCCTTGAAGGATACAATTCTAATTCTTTTGGATTTAGATTTGTAACTCCAATATCTAGTGCTTCCACTTGGTTAGATATTTTTTTATTGAACATTTTTTCTTTAATAAAGTTTCAAAGTGAAACCAATTATAATTTAGACATAGTGTGACCGTATAATGCGTAAATTTTATTATATGTATTGAAATTCTTTTTTTTTTGTTGGATGAAGGACTCCAATATCTGGTGCACTCATATTTTTCAAATGTTTTTTTTTTATAATTTTCTATTTTTCCACATGTGCAGAACAAAGAGCTTCATTTTCAGTGAAAAACCTATATTTAATAAAACTTAAAAAACAAATAGATAATAAAAAAAATTATATTCGTTAGATAGCTCATTCTAAGGGCTACTTGATACCAGTTGGGTTTGAGAAGTCTCCTCCATTTTCATTCCCAAATTGAGCTTTGAAGTGCAAAATTATGGACAATTTTGGTGCTTGGGAGAGTGAAGGTGAAAAAAGGGTGGTTCGGTCTAAGACTGTTCGGTCAAACCAAAAAATATGTTCGGTCAAACCAAAAAATATGTTTGGTCAAACATAGGTTTGACCGAACAAAGGTTATACTGAACTTGTTTCAAATACAATAAAAAAATGTATATTTGAGGGGTTTGGTAGAAGCCCCTGACATGAATAGATTTTTCCATATGTTTTCTTTTTGTTTTCCCGTCTGTTTTTTTCTGTTTTCTCATTTTTTAATAGTTGTATTTTATAATATATAATATTAATATAAATCTAAATTATATTATTTTTATATTATAATATATAATATACTTATTATTACAATATATTATAATAATAATAATATATAATAATTATTAATTATATATTACTATTATAATATATATTTTCTATTATTATAATATTACAAGTATATAATTAAAAAGTATATATATTAGAAATGACTGAAAAGCATTTTGGGATGAGTTTTGGATTGGGTAGTTTAGTTGAGGGTAGGAACGATTCAAACAAAAGGTTTTTCTCTGAGATCTCATCTAACAATATTGGAATGGCACAACCTTGTTTCGTTGCCCCTTAACCAACGTCTAATATGAACATGAACATCTACAACTCCACACCCAAGCTCTCCTTGACGCTAGTAGGTGTTCTCCTCAACCGAAAATCACAAAAACATGGGTATTGATGTGGAAATGCGTATTAATTTGATTTTATTAGGGGATTTTTGTTTGTTTATAGATATAAGTAAGTATATATTTATGATGGGAATTGTTAGATAGACAAGTAGCTTGGAAGGAAAAGGAGACATGTTTGGCAGCAATGGTGGAGAGTCTCAGCTTGGGATCTACAGAGAGATGAAGAGTATGAGAGCAGGTCTAGCAGTGACAACATGGAAGGGAATGGATCTAGTGATGACCAGGAAGATAACCATCCCAAAATGAAGCACTATCACATGCAAACTCGTCAGCAAATTCAGAAATCCCATATGCACCAACTGCGAAGGACCTTTTGTTATTGCAAAAGTTAGTCTTCGAGAGCAACAACTATGTATTGAGAGTATTTTGTTGAAATATGAGGTTTGTTTGCACAACCTAACTGGTTTAATGATGCATATTCCATTATTTTGTATTCTCAAATAAAAAATGTGGTTAAAATGATTATGAGTCACTCCTTTTTTAGCTATACCTATTCTAATTCTAATGTATTTACAACCCTGCAAACCTCCTAGATTTTATTCTCTCTAGAAATGTTTTTAGTGCAGTGATTTTCCCACCATGATGAAATTGCTTCGTATGATATACTATAAAATATTTAGAGACCTAGAAGATTATTTTCATGCTTTAAACCACCTGAGCAGTGAAGTTAAAGATTGATTAGCTTTGTGCTTATGGATTTTCTTTAACTATTCTTATGTTTTTTTTAATGCCTACATGGATTTTTTCAGTTGGAGAGAATGGTAGCTATAGCTAGAAAATTTTATGGAAGGACCATATCATTGAATTGAGAGTGAGATATGGAGGGAGTGGGAGAGAGAGATGGTAGATGGTTTAAAACTAGAGGGGAGCTTGAGATAGAAGGAGTGAGTGAGTGAGAGAGAGGGTTTAAGGGTTTAAGGATAGAGGGGAGCTTGAGATAGGAGTGAGAGAGAGAGAGAGGGTTTAAGGGTTTAAGGCTAGAGGGGAGCTCGAGATAGGAGTGAGTGAGTGAGAGAGAGAGATGAAGAGTGGGTCTAGGAGGGAGAGACTAGAGAGAGAGGGGGGAGTGGGAGAGAGATAAAGGGTAGATGGTACAAGGGTTTAGGTTTTAAGGGTTAAGGGAAGAGGGGAGAGAGGGAGAGTGTGTAGGAGGGAGAGACTTGAGAAAGAGAGAGGGAGGGAGTTGGAGAGAGATAGAGGGTACAAGGTTTAAGACCCGCTTAGGGTTTAAGGGTTAAGGGTAGAGGGTAGAGGGGAGCTCATGATAGAAGGAACTTGAGTGAGTGAGAGAGAGAGACCTAAGAGAGGGAGAGGGTAGGAGGGAGAGACTTGAGAGAGAGAGAGATGGAGGGAGTGAGTAAGGGTTTAAGGGTTTAATGCTAGAAGGGAGCTCGGGATAGGAGTGAATGAGTGAGAGAGATAGAGGGTAGAGGGTTTAACCTGGTTAAGGGTAGAGGGGAGAGAGGGAGAGTCAATAAGATGGAGAGACTATAGAGAGAGAGGGGGTAGTGGGAGAGAGATAAAGGGTAGGGGGTAGAAGGGTTTAGGGTTTAAGGGTTAAGGGTAGAGGGGAGAGAGGGAGCTTGAGATAGAATTAGTGAGAGTGAGTGAGAGAGAGAGGGTTTAAGGATTAAGGGTAGAGGGTAGAGAGTATCTAGAGATAGAAGGAGTGAGTTAGAGGTAGATGGTACAAGGGGTTAGGGTTTAAGGGTTAAGGGTAGAGGGGAGAGAGGGAGAGGTAGGGAGTGGGAGAGAGATAGAGGGTACAAAGACCCGTTTAGAGTTTAAGGGTTAAGGGTACAGGGTATAGGGGAGCTTGAGATAGAAGGAACTTGAGTGAGTGAGAGAGAGACACCTGAGAGATGGAGAGGGTAGGAGGGAGAGAATTGAGAGAGAGAGGGAGGGTGTGAGTGAGGGCTTAAGGGTTTAAGGCTAGAGGGGAGCTTGAGATAGAAGGAGTGAATGAGTGAGAGAGATAGAGGGTAGAGGGTACAAGGGTTTAGGGTTTAACCTAGTTAAGGGTAGAGGGGAGAGAGGGAGAGGGGGTAGGAGGGAGAGTCTTGAGAGAGAGAGTGGGGAGTGGGAGAGAGATAAAGGGTTAAGGGTAGAGTGGAGAGAGGGAGCTCGAGATAGAATTAGTGAGTGAGTGAGAGAGAGAGGGTTTAAGGGTTTAAGGATTAAGGGTAGAGGGTAGAGAGGATATAGATATAGGAGTGAATGAGAGGTAGAAGGTACAAGGGTTTAGGGTTTAAAGGTTAAGGGTAGAGGGAGAGAGGGAGAGGGAGGGAGTGTGAGAGAGATAGAGGGCACAGGGTTTAAGACTCATTTAGGGTTTAAGGGTTAAGGGTAGAGGGTAGAGGGGAGCTCGAGATAGGAGCGAGTGAGTGAGAGAGAGCGGGTTTAAGGGTTTAAGGGTACAGGGGAGATCAATATAGGAGTGAGTGAGAGGTAGAGGGTACAAGGGTTTAGGGTTTAAGGGTTAAGGGTAGAGGGAGAGAGGGTACAAGGTTTAAGAACCATTTAGGGTTTAACAGTTAAGGGTATAGGTTAGAGGGGAGCTCAAGATAGAAGGAGTGAGTTAGTGAGAGAGAGAGAGGGTTTAAGGGTTTAAGGGTAGAGGGGAGCTCGAGATAGGAGTGAGAGAGAGAGAGGATTTAAGGGTTTAAGGCTAGAGGGGAGCTTGAGATTGGAGTTAGTGAGAGAGAGAGGTTTTAAGGGTTTAAGGCTATAGGGGAGCTTGAGACAGAAGGAGTGAGAGAGTGAGAGAAAGAGGGTTAAAGTGTTTAAGGATTAAGGGTAGAGGGTAGAGGGTTAAGGGTAGAGGAGAACATCCTATTTCCATTTGTGGTATTTTTTGTGAATTAAATTGATGGAAACTTTTTTTTTTATTTGCATTGATTTATGTTTTAAATATGTGTGCAATAATTTTATAATTAGATAATACTTAATTTTAAAATTTACATAATTTCCCATGGAAAAATTTGAAGGAACAAATATAAGTTGCATATAATTGTATATAATATTCTTGAACTTAAGAATTCCATGAAACAAATATAAGTTGTATATAATTGTAATTTGGGAAAAATAATTTTAAAAAACTTCATTAGGTTTCAAATAAGTATTGAAAGCATATATATAGGTTTACATGCTAGCAAAAAAAAGTGAGAGATGATGCTATCAAAGATTCTTGATCTTAAGAATTCCGTGTAAAAAATATGTATATATAATTGTAATTTATGCAAAATGATTTACAACTATGTACAAGTTACTATAAGTTCTCACTTGAACATGTATAGGACCTTACAAGTGAAATTGAAAATCATGGATATAATTCAAGTCAAAGATTTTGGTTCAACCCACTCTTCAATAACATGTAGAATTTTTTGATGATCTTCACTATCTAGTCTCCATTTTCTTCAACCACGTGCATGTGGAGCTGCGTGAAGATGTAGGGCGGTAGCAATTATCAAGTGACTATATTGATATACCTTGTCATTAGGTTGATAGTCAACAAAATGAATCTCATCCTGAACAACTTTGACTTGTTTTAGATATGCAACATATATCTTAGAGTAATTTTAGAATTTTGTTACTTGTCAAAAGGATAATAGAGTTATAGTTTGAATTGAATTTTCTTAATGTTTGAAAGAATTAATTTTTCATATAATTTAATAATGGTGTAGATTAAGAGATTATTTATAAAATAATTTAACATAAAATTTGTATAACTTAGAGGGAAAGTGTTTGAATGATGGTATATAATTATAAAAGGAATGTTCCTACCTCTTCTTTATAATTATATTTTGTTCTTAAATCCTAAATGGTTCATTTTGCTTAGGCCATTTTTAAAAAATAAGAGTTTTGTGTACCACAAAGTGATGCACTTTATTTGTTCTCACTTTCTATCAAGATGTTTGTTTCATCATTTTTATGAAATTTTAAAACTAGAAGAACATGTGCATGTTAATAAATAGGATTGTAAATACACTCATTTATAAAATATCATTAGTTTACTTGAGCTTGGGAGTCATTTATTTTATAATTTTTGACTTCTTACTATAAAATTCAATGGGTGTGCATGAAAAATATTTATTATGGTCAACATGAATGAACTTAATTATAAAGTGGCATTCATTTCCTAAAATTCTACTAGAGATCAAATGTATATCATATAAGGAAATGTAAGTTTTAAGAGATCATCAACTGAGTAAATGTATGTATATTGAATATAACCAAATGTTTACATGTATCATATAAACATGTAAACATAAGTAAACACATACATATATGTAAATGGATTCAATGTATAAACATGTAACATGTTATAAGAAAAGAGCCAAATCTATGTATATCATATAAGGAAATGTAAGTTAGAGATCATCAAATGTTGAATACTAAAGAACATCAAATAAGGAAATGTACATGTATATCATATAAGAAAATCTAAGTTAGAGATCATCAAATGTCGAATACTAAAGATTATCATATAAGAAAATACATGTAGTAAAGATCATAAATCTAGTGTAGGGCCTAATATCAATGTCAACTCCTAGTTGAACAACCATCTGAATGAGAACGGTCCTACTCTGATGGATGTGCTGAGCCTTGCAAATAAAAATGTGCACAAAATGTGTTAAATACATATAATTTATATTAAATAAATTTTATGAAATTTATTTTTAAGAATGTACTTCTATATTTTTAAATATCTATCTAGATCTATGCATACATATGCATGTACATGTATACACATGTATATATAAAAATTTAAAACTCACATGTCCACTGGCAATAGATTCATCAACAGGGTCACATCGTTGTACATGATTTGGAGGAACAAGGCTAGGAGTGACATGAGGTATGTCCACCTACAATATATATACATATATATCAGTACATGAATATCTAGTTAAAACTAAAATTTAAAAATAATGAAAAAGGAATTGAAACATGCACATGCACAAATACATGCACCTCATATGATATTAGATGACCTAAGTCCTCCGAAACGACTACCTCCACCATATCAACTATACGATCAAGCAAAAAACCAACATCTACATCCATCTAATCTATCCCATGTTGTACCATAAATGATGAGTGAAGAGGATTATGTAGGTGAGATGGCATCGATAATGAAAAACTAGAACCAATCAACATCTCAATAAAACCCATAGTCTGTGCAACTGTCGAATGATCTGTAGGTGGATCCTGATGTGCACTAGTTCTGGGCTGAGAGTGATGGGATGCTTGAAGTGAACGACCTCCACATCCCAAATGATCTCTAACATGCTCTATACCAATCCCATAGTTTGATGTAATGAAGGCATATGCCTCCAAGAGGTTCTCATCTAAACAATGTAGAGTCTTGTGTGCCATATCTCCTATAAGTGTCTCAAGCTCTATGGGATTAGGGATGTTCGCCACTGTATAAGGATCTATGGTGGTCCACTGTGCTAAAAATGGTATGGATCGAGAACGTCTAGACATCAAATACTGACCTACATGATCAATAGATATCCTAGTGGTGGCAACTGCAATGTCACCTATAGTGTCAATTGCTTCCTTTTGGGAAGCAATGACAACCTCATCTACTATGGGGGCTAGAGATGGTGTGCAAGTCAGAGACCTCTCACTAACCAATACCCTAAACACTGGGGCTGGTCTATCTACTCGATGATAGGTGGGCCTATCGACAATCCTACCATGTCACTGACTAGCATATTGTGGAATGTCCAGGTAGTTGACTTTGAGGCCCAAATGGACCTCAACATACAATTTCTAAACAAAATATAATGGAATCTTGTCATTGTTTGGGTATTGACCATGTGTTACGAGAAATTGTGGGTAGATCAATGAGGGCATAACACAATCGACACATCTAGTGACCTGGTATCCCCTAACCATACACACATTTTGATAGAATGGAAAACAAGTTTTTTTTATCATTTCTTTGGTCACACTATCCTGTATTTGTTTAAGGGGAACATAACCATGTACTTCTTCCTTCATGCATGTAATAATAATAGCTACTCTATCTAGGTAAAATGCACTAGTCCTCTCAAGTTCATCTCTTAGTTTTTCTAGACTATGTAATATTGACATGCATGGTTCAAAATATATCCCTGGGTTTGCACCATGTGCTAATGAGTCTCTCAATTTCTTAATCTCATTTGTGGTATTTGAAAACAAATATTTTGGCTTAGGTGGAACATCTTCATTTTCCATGTTATATATATGTATGTACACCTAAAGGAGAAATGATACCTTGGTAAATAATATATCTAGATATAGGGAATATAAATCTAAAATAGTTCTAATAATTCATCTACTCATCAATAATATTTTCATACCATTAACAAAAAAACATTCAAATTACTAGTTTGCACACAAAACATAATCTAAAACAGTTCTAAATTTTAAATTTACAAGTGTGCACTCTAGTACAAAATGTGTCATTAAAGAGTTACAAAATATTGGTAAAGGTTGCATCTAAGATTTATTTTCTACAACTAGTAATAAAGGGAAAGCATCATTACTTAACATTGGTGGTCATGTAAAATCAATTTAGTCATTATTGAAGGTACAAATAAGAGAAGAAAATGAGAGAGATGATATAAGCTTGTAAATATGATTTCTAAATTATTGAAGCAATATTTTGATAAGGAGGAAACCAAAAAATTAGAAATAAACTTCCTCATATCCATAAAGAAAATTTGATAGGAGGAAGGGACACATGCAAATAATATTTATCATGAAATTTACCATACAATGTACAAGAACATGATACTAAGCAACAAATGTTTCTTATAAGTACAAAACAAACCTAGATGAAGATTTAACCCTAGTACAAAAAGAAAGAAATAATGATAGAATAGGATAAAATGACTTGATTTAATCTTTTTACATATCTTTTCTATTATCTCAAATCTTTTAGATAATATAAAATCCTCCATTTGAAAATATGGTTATATTTACTCATTTAGATAATATTTAATAATTATTTTATTACTCTTATTTTTATAAATTTCTTGGATATTATAATAAAATAAATCAACTCTTAGATTTTTTAAAATTTAAAAATTTCCTATACAAATTCCACAATCAATCCTTGATGTTCCAAATCATTGATGAAAGATGGAATGATGCACATAATTGTTTGTAGATCCAAGTCTCCCAAAAGAGGAAGGAAATGAAGGCTTTATATTTTTATTAATAGACTATATTAAGTGTTACCATGGTTAATTATGAATTTCAATAGTTTAAATGTAAAAGGTAAAGAATCTCAAGTAGCAAGAGAGCTATTGATTGTATGTTTAGAAGATCTTATAAACTTCTATTGATTATATTGTTTTACAAGAAGTAAAATTGACCTAACATGTAACCATAATTGAGCACTTTAATTTATTTAGAATGATTCTTTTATTTGGAAGCTAGTCATTATAATGATATACATGATATGCAATTTGATCGATTTAAGTATATACGATAGATCATCCGATTGACTCTAGTGTTTACCCATGTTATAAATTATTTTAATTTATTTATAAAATTAAGGGCTTAAGTTTGGCATTATTTTTCTTTATGCATTAGATGATTTCAAAACATAACTTTTGTTTAAAATACCTTTGACCTATGAATGAAATTAAAAATGTCCTAGTAAAGACCATCAAGGAAGGTCTTAATGCCATATGTGGCTTCCTTTGCCTATTATATAAAATTCAACTAAAATAGCTTTTAAGAAATAGTTTCACAAAATTAGAGGGGTCCAACCATGTTTTCAATTAATTTAAAACTATTATTTTATGATTTTTTAATTTTTAAATTTATATAAATTTCTTACATTATTTTGAATTAAAATGATGATAGTGCTCCATAAATTACACAAAACTGAATGTTATTAAAATATTGGTTAAAAAGTAAGAAGTTTAACCTTTAAAGCCATTGAGGAAGGTATTGATACTACATGTAGTTTAACCATGAAGGGCTTGAAGTCTCATAAAGAAAGTAAATACAAGAGGTTCAAGGAACATATAGATGATTTCCTCACAAGTATATATAAATGTTTCTACTTGATTAATTACTTCATCCTAGAAGGAAACTATAAATGTTGTTTATGATTTACATAGATTTATCCTAGATGTTGTTTCATCACTTTTATTCTATCATTTGGTTATATATTTTCATAGATTTAAAATTTGAATATTTATTACCACTTTTTGAATTAAATTTAGTTATGAATTTGTATATTTTTCTATTCACATAAATATTATTGATATTTAAATACTTAAATAGTTTTTTCTATGAATATGTTTCACAATGATTTATGTAAACACACATTATTACAAAGCCTCTACCATTGTATGGTAGGATTAGTAAAATTTATGGGTAAGAAAGTGGAATATTTTCATTTTTCCCTCTTTCATTTTTAGAGCCTCATAGAAACCTTGTTAACAAACATTTATATAAGTGTACATGAGATGTTCAAGGAAGATTGAAGTAGCTTCAACTATTTCTTTAGGTTGAAACCTATTAAATTCCCAAGTAATCCTTGAGATTAAGGACGCATTTTTTATGTGGTCATGTTATCATATTCTTTAATCTAATACCATTAGTGATATGAGACTCCTCATTCTTGGAATATATTTCTATGAATTTTGGATATGATTTGAGTGTTAAATAATTCACAAATTTTTATCAAAGAAATAAATTACAATTATATTCTTAAAATACATTCAAATAGGGAGGCATTAAGTTACAACTATTATTTTAATTTTTGTGTAATAATGTAAATTTAAAACCTTCCCATGTTACAAGGAATAAAGTGGATGATTAGAATTATTATTCCCTTTTTTTACCCTAATAAGGAGGAATCCAAAAAATAATGAACGAGTCAATAAGATTTTGAGAAACAAAATATTTTTTAAAGTAGTTGACATAGTAATATAGCTCAAGAATTCAATTCAACCTAGGGAAACACATATCAATCTACAAAATCCACTTAGAATCTCTAGTTTCGGTGTTACATTTCACACTACTATAGTAAGTGGATATGTGCATGGAAATCATATATTATATGTATACACTATTTGACGAAAGCCCATAATGAAATGTTAGCCTACATACTTCAAGAATTTTTGAAAGTCAACTTGATTGAAATTTTAAATGCAAAAAGATTTGGCTTATCTTATTCCAAGCTATAGTATTATTTCTTATCATCTTTTGAACATATAAAAATTAGGTGTTCTAAAATATGTATGTAGATGGACATCAAAATCAGTGAAATATCAATTTAGTAGAATTTTTTACTATGCCTAGTTTTATTTAAATGTATGCAAAATAGGCATGCATATAAACACCACACACATTATTTGGAAAAATTCCACAAAAAATGTGATATCATTTATATAAAACTATGTTTTTTTGCACTCCATTACAACAATTCATCCAATTAAGAGGTGATGTAATTTATTGATTCACTAAACAAAAATAGATTTTTATTCTTAAAATTATTCTCTAGTTAGACTCATGGAGTGACCAATTTGAAAATCAATTTGAACATTTTAATCACTTAGATAAAAATTTATCCAAAGAATAATTAAGATAGCATTATGCAACTAATAATAGAAGAAATAAATCTAGCCTATTAATTTTTCTAAGGTTCCATTCAAGTATAAATATGAATTCAAGTTTACAAGAAAAATAAGTCTATATTAATATTCACAAATATCTCCATGTTGTTAATTTAAGCAATGTCTTCAACACAATCTATTAATGGATATAGAGAGAACTAAAAAATAGATATACTTGTAGGTTGGAAATATCCTCAAGATGGAACAAAATTAAATTTTGACTATACATTTTGTGGGAATCTTCAGGCTATAGATGTTTACTATTTTCTTCATAATTCTAATAGTTTTTTTCTAATTAGAGGTTTGAGTAATCTTGGTTTAAAGATGAAAAATAATAATAGTAGGAAGATCTCATTGTTGGGTTAATGCTAGTATATAAGAAAGGATATAATGAATTAGTAATAGAAGGTAGTGTTCTTACAAAGGTTGAGGCCCCAATTGGGGTATGTGTTCTTATGAAAAAGAAGCATTGAGTGGTTCCAGTTTTTTTATAAGATCATGCATATATGTATTGCTATTGCGGAAAAATAAAATTCTAGACTCGTTAGAAAATATATGGATTGACAATGTTTTATTTAATCATTATAAATTAAAGAGGAATGTGTTCAAGGGACAATATAAAATTATTATTAATTCAAGTTAAATGGTGGTGGGGAGTATTGAAGTCCATCTCTCAAAGATTATTGGTGATGGTTGGTAGTAATTTACTTAAGAGTTCAATTGCGTTCTTGTAAGATCTTGTGTCTGTGAAGGATTGAGATACATTCTTATATTTAAGAAAGGGATTGTTCTTTGGCTCCATACATTAGGAAGTATCACTTAATCATTTTCTTTTATTTTTATTATGTGTTCAGTTTTTCCATCTTATTAAGGATTTGTAGTTAGCTAGGTTGTGGATATTATTTGGCATTTATTACATGGTGGAGGAAGGTTAAAGCTCTCCTACAAGCCCTTTTTGTAAAGGGCATATGTCAAATTTCAAATTGAAAAAGGTATTCATATTTCCTAATGTTAAGATGTTGAATTTGTTTAAAGAAATTTTGAGTCATGTTCAAGGGTGATGAATATTAGGCTATTCAAATTGTAAACATCTATCATGGTAGCTGTAAAGCCAATGCAATTGGTAGTTGTAAAGCCAAATGCAATTGAATATTAGAAACTTTCAAGCAAACACAATTGGCAGTTGTAAATCCAAATGAATATTTAAAAATTTCAAGCAAATGCAATTGGCAGTTGTAAAGCCAAATTTTACAAAATGGGTTTGTTTAAAAGGCTTTAGAAAATTTCAAGCAAATACAATTGGAAGTTGTTAATCAAAATTTGGTTGAAAATTGGGTTTGTTTAAAAGGCTTTAGAAACTTTCAAGCAAATGCAATTGGTAGCTGTAAATCCAAATTTTAAATAATGGGTATTATTTTTAAAATGTTTTAGAAACTTTCAAGCAAATTCAATTCACAGCTATAAATCCAACTTCCACATCCTTCACCCTCCATGAGCCAAAATGGGAGGTTTGAAATAAGTATATTCATTATAAACAATAAATTTTGTTCTCATAATTTTCCTTCATGTTTTAAATGAAAATTTTGTTTGGAAATTTTGTTTCATTCAATTTATCTTCATTTTACAAGAAAAATTTGGTCTCATGGAATCCATTGGGGTTTACAAATTTGCAAAAAAATGCAATTTTAAATCATTGTGATTCTGGGAGAAAGAATGCCAACCTGATTATGGACATCAAAGTTGATATTTGAAGTTGAGATGGTGGCCTTGTTGTAAACTTTTTTCATTCCCTGCTGTTCACGTTCACCACACACAGAGAGTCAAATTGTTCATCATTTGTTTGTTTGACAGTGATAGCTTTCATTTTTAAAATTCCCTAATTCAAAGGGGTTCAGTTGAACATGGGTTCAACCAAACCCCTTTAAATATTAATTTTCCGTTGACTTTGATTATGGTTCGGCTGAACCTCTTGATCGGTTCATTTGAACATGCAAGTTTGAACGAACCCACCTTTCCATTGAAATTTTCAAAATTTTCATTTTCCTTCCTCTTCTCAATTATAAACTACTATTGTGGTTTCACCCATGATCACCTTAATTTTGTAAAAACTTCATGAAATTCTTTTTTTTTTCAATCCTATAGTGAGCAAAGCATAGAATGTGATGCATGTTTCAGATTAAAAAAATGTGATATCGTTTGAAAGCTATAGATGTTCTTCAATCAGCCTATCAATCAGGACTTTAGTCATAATTCAGATAGAAAATGAATAATAATTATTTATTAAATTCAAAGTAAAGCATAATTTATATTGGTGGAAAGTTGAGAATCTCCTTTAAAAACCCTTTTCATTTCATCAATTTTGTTTAAAAAAAAGTCGTCAACCACATACCCTACACATATCCATCATATCACCACTTTTTGGCCCATCATGATCCTACACATACACATGTCTCGCATCAAGCCACTAAGAGGAATATTATATGCTAAGAGAGATCACGCTCTTGAGGCACATCACACCTAATGTCACCACAAACTGAAAAACTCATCGCATGAAGTAAGAAGACTACACCATGAAACATGAAATGCAAAAGAACAATGCCAATGTATTCCCCCACTTTAAAGAAATTGCTAAACACCATGCTATGAGCAATTAATTTAAAATATAAAATGATAAATTCTAACAAGAAAGAGGACATGAGAGCTAACTTGGAAATCCCTATGCAAAGTCATATGTTTCCAAATAAAGCTATGTCATGAAAAGGAGAAGAGAGTGGTTGCCCACTGTTGCAAGAATGAAGGTGTTGTCATTGATTTCAACTAGTCAATTGGTTATCAATTGGTTATTGTTGTCATTGATGTCATGATTGTAGGTTATTGGTTGTTCTTGTCGAGGATATTGAGAAAATTGTATTGAAGAAAGGTTGTAGGTGCTTAGTGGTGGCTCTAGGTTTCGCTATGAGATTTTCTCATATGTTTGTGTGGTTCAAATATGTTGATCATGTTTGTTAGAAGTTGATATATCCAGATTTTTTACTTCTAATTCATTGTATAGTGGGAGTTATGTTCACCAATTGTGAACTATGGTTTTCTATGTTTCTGGTTGAGGTCTAGGAGAAATGTTGTTGGTCTAAATTTCTCTTTGGTAAATTATTATTGGTTCTATAGTTGAGTTGCTATGATCACGTTGAAGATAATTTTGATATCTAGAAGGATCGTAATTAATTGTCCTATGTTTTTTACACTGCTTTGGTTGGCCTTGTATTGAACACTATCTTTGAAGTTGATGAAGCATGTTGGAAAATTTTGGTTCCTCATCAAGCATGTGTTTGGGTCACCGTCATACTAATGCTGCCCTAGTATGTTTTGGTGCTGACCTAATTTTAATTTAATGTTGGATGGTCAACTTTGGATATGTTTCAATGTTGAAGATCATATAAATACAAGATGAGTAAGTGGTGAAAGATGAGAAAAGAGATAAGTGAAAATAAATAGAGTAGATAGATAGATATGAATCAGTGAGTGTGTGTGATGTGAGTGTGGATGATCAGTGTGAATCTTAAATGTTGAGTTTCTAGATGTAGTGAGCTAAAGTTGTACTCTAGCATTCATGCATGTATGCAAGTGGTTGAGAAAATTGTGTTGGAAATATCTATTGCATTGAGATTGTCTTCTCTATGTAACAAATCTCTTCTATCTTCTTTATATCTTTGTGGTAGTGATCCCTCTAGGTGGTTAACCCTATTGGACAACGAGTCTTGATCCAAACAGCGAGTTCTTGTTTTGGTAGTGAGCCTTTGTAGTCAATTTTGATATTCTCGTTAGTGTGAGTTAATCCTCACTATGGTTTTCCCCTCATTAGCTTTTCCATGTAAATATGTTGTTGCTATGTTTTTGTGATGGTTTTTAGTTTCTACACTTGCACTTAATGTTTAATCATTTTAGTAGTGTTAAGGATTTATTCCGGTGAATGATTTAAATGTTTAAATTTTTTACAATTGATTCACCCCTTCTAAATTTTCTTCTTCAATAATTGGTATTAGAGCTTGGTTCCTTAGAGAAGAGCTTAATCACTTAAGGAAGGTCTAGGATAGCTAGACAAGTTACTCATGATTATCTAAGGTTCAATGGAACTAATTATTCTATCTGGAAAATACTAATGGAAGAATATCTAGAGTATTTTGGATATGATGTGGAGAAAAATTACAAGAATCCTTACACCCTTCCTACTAATGGCCTGAGTATGGCTAATGAGATCAAGGCACATGAAGTGAACAATAAGGTGAAGTAAATTTTGAAGAATAGTCTTGTACATTTCGAGTTGATTAAAGTTAAAAATTTGAAGACTACTACGAAAGTTTGGGATGCTTTGGAAAAGGTGCATGAAGATGATGAAAGATTCAAAGAGGAAAAATTGTAGAATTTGAAGACATGGTTGAGCTCCTACATATGTCTGAAGATGAGAATGTTAAAATTTATGTACAAATATTGGATGAGGTAGTAGCTAGAATGCGAGGAATTGGTGCTACTATAGATGAAACTAGAATTGTAAAGAAGATTCTTAGAACTCTCCCTAATGCTTACAGTGAAAAATTAGGTGCTATTGAACAAAGTATAGATTAAAGACTTACACTAAAGATCAATTGTTGGGATCTTTGACATCTTATGAGATGAGAAAGCTGAATTTGAGAAATGGATTCAAATCAACGATTACTTTTAAGGCTACAAAAAATAAAGATCTGGATGAAGAAAATATTGATGAAGTAGAAGCTTAACTTTGTGAGAAGGATGAGGAAAGGCTCTGACAAGTATGAAGATAAGTTACTATTGATGATGATGTCAATTATAGCAATAGTGCAAATAAATTCCTCACATGAAAACTGTGAAGAGCCTATCCTTCTTGAAAGATCTAAAACAAAGACAACCTAAAAGGGACATCTGTTCTAATAGGAAAAGGTTGGCTCAATTTAATCCCAAGTCTTTCGTAGTTAGGTCTTGACCGTACTAGGTTCACTTTAGGGTATGATGTGATATTGTTGTTAATCTCAAGGGGAATAAGATTGTTTGAAATCATATGTATTGGATATTGAGTTTAGTTTAATCATAAGATAATATCATGAAATTGAAAGATTTGAAATAATATTTCATGAACATCCACAAATTTTTCTATCACTTAAGTAGATTTAGCTTTAAGAATTCAGAAATTTCATAGAAAATGAAATATTTTCAATAAATTTCCATCCATTTGTGTATTTTCTGGAACATTGTTAAGAAGTTAAGCATCTATTCTAAAATAAAGCATAAAAAATAATGAAAATTAAAGTTTCTCCTTGTTATTCTCCACACATGTCCCAAAGAGTTAATCAAATAAAAACAAACTACTTTATACTTCACCAAATTGCTTCACAGCTACATATAAAATGGTGCAAGCTTTTAAAGAGAGGGGTTTTAGTTTAGACACTGAATAGGTTCTAAATTACATACCCTTAAATGATGCAACACACATTATTGTTCGACTGAACTAACAAAACTAGCTACAAAGATTAATGAGATAGGTAGCTATCAATTTGGATTTGATATTGATTAAATTATATGTGCATACAAGTTTTTTATGCCAGAATGATTTAGAAAATAGGAAAAAGGAACAAAACTTAGAGAAGTTTTGGCTCTTCCGATATCCAAAAATTTTGAACTTAACTTAAAAAAAATATATCCTCTGGACTTTTATAGAAATAAGACATAGATAAGATGAGAAAAATACATGAGATGAAATCCAAGGGATAAATCACATCAAGGCATGTGGAATATAGTGACTGCTAAGAGAATTGCAACCAAAGTCAATGAAGGTCAACTCCAATCTACACATTGAAGCACTTTAGGTTTTATCTTCTTATATTTTCACCAAGAAAATATCTTGAATTAGGATAGTGTGTAGGAACTTTACCATATATTCAAAACGATTACTTTATCATCATGTTCCTACACATTTTTTTTGCTTCAGGCTTTCTAAGTACTCTTAGGAATGGGCTTCCCCAAATGTTGGAATTTTTCTCCACCGCATGTGTAATACTAGGATATCTAGCGTTCTATGGACTCAAAGCCCTCTACATTACAACATCCCAGAGTATGCAACCTGATCTCGATAAAGTTTTATTTGTGATTCAAATTTTCCTTACCATCCATACCCAAACTTTGCATTGTATCTGCATCTCCTTCAATCACAAATTCCACTAATTAAATCCCCTTTTTTTTTAAAGAATTTTAAAACAAAATCTCGTGTAAATAAAACCATGATTAGATTGATTATAATTTAAATTTCCTATAAATAACACACTTTTCAGCATATCACAAATCCTTGCATAGTTATCTTTTATATACTGGGTTACCAGACTATCGACTCATTAGATAACCTTAAGATTTTAAACTTCATTTCACATCTTTACCCAATACCCAATATTCAGCTTTTCCCATGAATTTTCCCCGAACTTCAGTTTTACCATAATTTCCATCTTAATAGACTTTGTCTATCAGACCGGAACACTTATCTCAGTGTTTGCATTACCTTTTTCCATTTCAACATTCCCAATTCGTGATATCTAGTACCTAGAACACTACATTACAATGTACTCTTTTACTAAAGATTTCTTTTCATTCTTCTTTTTCGGTGACCTCTTCAACTAGCCAACATCTACCATAGGTGTTAGTTTTCACTTGGATCCCCAAGTTTTACAGTCTTGGGACATGTTGTGAGACCACACAACAACTTGCAACCAATAAAACCAAATTTAAATAAAAAATTTAAATTAAAACACCAGTTGTAAATTATAATTTATGCATATTTTAAAATAATAACTCTTTACCTTTACCTATATTCTAACATAAAAATAGTAAACTTCTTCTAGAAACATACATGTGTGCTCTGATTAATTCCAATTTGTATAACTCTATCAAATAAATCAGTTCATTGGCATTGAAATACATAATATGGTAATCCTCCAAAGCCAACTAGGGCTAGTGCCTTGCTGCCAATCAAGCATCCATAGCCATGACAAGGTTATCTTCGTAATTCCCCCAAACATAGCTCTACTGCTAGCCAAACATCTATATCCCTGGTAGAGATATTTGGATAGCCTAAAGAGTTTTTTTTTATAGCTTTTGATATTTCATTCATAACTCATTTTTCTCTTTTGATATTTTGATAATAGCTCATTTCAACTTGCAGGCAATGAAGCCCGCTATTAGGTTGCGAACTATAGTGGTAGTGAAGGTTACCTTTTGATTTTTCATTTAGTGCAAATCCCTTCATCATTTCACTATTTCCCAAAAACTCATTTAATAATTCCCTGTTGGTGTGTATTTCTAGCTAAACTTTACCTCTTTTATACCAAATCCTAGCTAACTGCAACTTGCTATATGTTAGAAGATATGGATAAATTAAAATTTAACAACAAACAATATAATCACCAAATTTAAATCTAAATTTAGAACTGTTAGTTACCACCCTTTTCCATTAAAATTTTATGGCAACTGCTAAATACTTGACTAGCACTTCCAATTTGATGAAATTGCACCACATTAATAGATCAAGAATTGCATGATGACAGTTAGGAAAGATCACATTATTCTACATTAAATTCTCATGCCTTAATACACACATATTACTTCTTTCAAATTTCCCAGGTGATGATGTGTGTTGCCTTACCGGCTTAATTTTCCTTTCTACTTCACACACATAACCACCTGCATAATTAACACAACTTTAAAAAACACAATGAAATGACCACCATTAATTTCAAAATCTTCAATTTCCTTGATCCACAATCTTTGTACTGGGCAAATTTTGAAATGAATTATCACCAACTGTGTGTAAGAAATTAATTTTATTTAATATTCTGCTATAAAAGTTCATATGGTTGCCACTTTGCTTATGATTTCCAAGAGTTCACTCGAGGCAACTATGTACCACAAATTCTTCATAGCTTTCTATAAATTCCACACTTCTTTCTCAAATTCTTCACATGTTTACTTAGCTTTCTTATTATTTTGCATTTCTTGATTTTCTTATTCTTGCTTGCTTCTAGTTCATGGATGCTCCAATTTTCCTAACCTGCTCTTGCCACCAGAATGTTTTCTTTGGTAGTATCACAATACAAAGGCTTGAAATTTTTTTCTTCATTAGGAATTCTAGTTTTACTATGCCAAACTTATGTTTAGTCATTGGGGAAAAGTATGTAGAATCCTATCGCTACTTCCGATTCTAATATGACATGGCTTCTCACTTTGTAGCATATGTAGCACAAAAAATTGTATACTCTTGAAGAAAGAGGCAATTTCATGCTTAATTTGGACCTATTTTGGCATCCTTGCATTAATTATTAAACTTACCATTTATAGGCCCCAAAGACTCATTATTTTGGACCTTGAGGCTTATTCCATCCACAAATCATATAAATCTTGACAAATAACATTCAAACTATTCAAATTCTAGAAAACTCGCATCAAAAAGCTCTGGTGGGACTAAGTCACCTAGGGTATCAACTTAGTCCCTTTTGGGGGATTTTTCAATTTTGAGTTGGAAAATCACCAACTTAATTCAAATTTTCGATGGATGTTGGCCTATGAGTTCAAAATAATGAATAATTAGGTTTGAATGCCTATAAATATAATTCTTTAGGTAAATTTTCACATCATCTAGTCATTTTAAACAAACAAATTCAAGGTTCAAGTGTTGAATATCTTTCACAAGAAGATTCATTAGCCTATCTAGAGCGAAGTTGAACCTTTAGGGAAGCAATTTAGGGTTTTTGTAGGTCTTAAAGCTCACTTTTTGTCCAAGATATTGCATTTTAAAGGGTTGATCATGCATGCCTATGGAGAATCATGAAGAATTCTAGGTTGGGGAGATGCAACTAGCCATCAAGCCAAGCCTAAGGACTTGTATTCTAAGTGATTCCATTTTACATTTTCTCTCTATCTTCAACCTAAGGAAGGTTTTCCTGTTACTAATATTCATTTCTAATGTGATTTAAGGTTTCTTGGAATGTGTCTTGCATCATCCCAGTTTCATTTATGCATCTTATTCTTGCATATTAGAATAGGGTTGCATCTTGCTTTAGATTTCCTAGTCTTAGATGCACTTAGGGCTAGGGTTTTGCAACATATTTCATTATCTCTGTCAAGGTTTAAATACCAACTAGGGGTTTGAATGATGCAAACCTCCCATTAGAAACCAAATTATATTCTTTTTTGTAGGTTTTTTCGTAGATTTGGATCCAAATTTCAATCGGAGAACAAAGTGCAGACCGAGGGCTCCTGTTTCCACTTTTAGATTTTTAGAAAAGCCAAAGTTGTCTAAGTCACCATCAGTGGTGACTTAGTATCTTTACACTTTTTTTCAGAAGTTTTTGTAGATTTGGATACCAATCTAGTTGAAATGGGCTCCAGAGCAATTTTCCGGATATGGGACTAAGTCGCCCAGTTTGGCGTAAGTGTCCCAGTTGGCCAGAAAATAAGATTTTCTAGAATTTCAGAAGCATCTACAGTCTTCACCCCAACCTTTGTTAGTTTCTAGGTGCACTCTTTCTATTTGGATTCTTTATCTTGTTTTATATTGCATTCAATCTATCTTTCTATATATCACAATGTGTTTTCAAACATCTTGCATTTCATTAGTTTTTCATTAATAATTCATCTCTTTTATCAATTCTTTGCATTTAGGGAATTCCATTTAGGAATATTTCAGTCATATTAGCATTATTCTTGAGCGAACCCCTAAGTTTTTGTGGGACACCTTTCTCCTTTTAGGTGCAAAATCCTAGAAGTTTAAGAGAGTTCCTATCCCCAAAAATTTATAGTTCATTTTGGTGAACCTATATTTAGAACATTCTATTTCTAATTTAGAGTACATTTACATCCTAGGAATAGCTTACATTAATAGTGCATTGTATATTTCATTGTTTAATTTGCATCCTAGGTTTTTAAAACTTGCATTAGTGAAAGGATCATTTCAGCTTGCATTATTGCACTTCATTTCCTTGAACAATAGTGAAATTTTGTATCTACACTTTAGATTTTCATTGGACAACATAGAAAACATAAGCATTCATCAAAAAATTAAGAAAAACTTAAAAAATACCCCTACTAGGACTAATTCACCACACTAGGCGACTTAGTCCCAGTACACATTTTGCATCACTATTTTCAACATTCAATTTCCAATTTCTTAATTTTTTTTTCTCAGTTACATTTTTGTTCCATCTTAGTTATTTTTTGTTACATTGTAATCATCAAAACTATCATTGTTTACTTTCATGGAAATTATGTATAGCATAAATTTTTTACAATTTTCACTTTTAGCATTAGTTTCTAGTTCATTTAGACTAGGTTCATTAGAAAATACAAACAAAAACCTCAAAACATCAAATGAAACAATAAAAATAATGGTTCAGTTTAGAAAAACTATATCATCCAAACCTTTTAGTAGTGATGACTTGGATAAGTTAGATGAAGCTCTACAAGGATTACTCTCACTAAGTTTATCCACTAAGGTTTGTGATGAAACACCCAAACCAACCAATGATAACATACCTCCCAAGCCTTTTAGTAGTGATGACTTTAACATGTTAGGTGAAAATCTTTAGGACTTCATCTCACAAAAACCATCCACTAGGGTTTGTTGTGAGAAACCAAAAACAAAATATGTCAATGTAATTTAACTTCACCTAGTCCTTTACCCACCTTAACATAAACCTCAACCTCCACCTAAACCTCAGTTTACCTTTTACCCACCTAAAGATGATGTTGTTGATCACACACATTACACTAGAAATAATTTGTAACCACAACAACCCACCCCAACACACTTAACTTTACCCAATCCCATATTGCCTAGTACTCCTCACTTAAATTCACACCTTAGAGAGTATGATCTCATTGAAAAAATTAAGAATACTTTTGCAAAGATATCCCTTTTGGACCTTCTTCAAAAATCACCAAACTATCACACTATG
Organism: Sequoia sempervirens; assembly: GCA_007258455.2. Lineage (NCBI taxonomy): Eukaryota > Viridiplantae > Streptophyta > Pinopsida > Cupressales > Cupressaceae > Sequoia > Sequoia sempervirens. The sequence continues at coordinate 109,909,985 of VDFB02000008.1, read as the reverse complement.
CTCCAAACAACATTGCAACAAATATTGGTTCTTCCTATTACAAATGAAAATGATGTGGAAACTCTAATACAATGAATGAATATAGTTAATGTAGACACTACCTTCCATCAACATGAGCTCCCTTCATTAGAATTAAGGAAGCAAAATGAAGCCTTTATGATAATAGCCCAATTCAATAGAATAGGCATCAAACAAACCCTTGTTGATAATGGCTCTTCCCTTAATGTGTGTAGTGTGAAACTTCTAGATAGACTATGTGTGGATAAATAAAAAATCAAATCTGATTCCTTATCTATTAGAGGATTTGACAATATCACAAAGCAATCACTTGGTGTAATTACCTTACCTATTATAGTCAGAATAGATACCTTGTAAAATCATATTCATGTCATGCCCTATTATCTTTTGTACAATCTTCTTTTGTGAATACCATGGATTCATGAGCTGAATACGGTACCTTCGGCGCTTCATCAAATAATGAAATATGGCTACAAAAAAGTTTATCAAGTTGAAATAGACCTCGAGCCTAAAATTTTCTTACAACTGAAAAAGGAACAATCCCTCTGCACACATTGATTCCAACATCTCACATAGAACCCCTTAAGACAAACAAACAAGAAGAAGAATCCAATTCTAAATTGTTAGGTGATGATTGGGGATCATTATAATTCACACCTTCATTTGTGGGTGAATACCTAATCACAGAAAAAAAAGGATGAGAAATAAGAACAACCAATGGTTATGTCATCTCAAAATTCAAAAGATCCTTCCCCAGCATCCACCTCATCAACTTTGGAAGAAAATACAACTTACACAAAAAAATTTGATGAGATGGATTATCAACAACCACCTAACCTGAAGGAAATGGAAGAAATTTATGGGTAAGGTTCTGAACTCGTGAAACAATTGGGATAAAATGGTAAAGGATGTGGAAAGTATGAATAAGGAATTCAAATTCCTATAGAACCTAATACACAAGAGACAAATACTAGTTTGGGATATTCTTTTGCTAAGATAACAAAAGCATATCAATGACCATCGCTAAACATCAATAACATCACATGTAAACCAAGAATCAATCTCACACTAAAACATCCTGAATTACTTGATATGGATTTACCACCATCATGGGAGTACTTTGACAATGACGAAGCTTTGAAACAAATTTTAGGTGCTTCTGATTGAACCATCAATTTTGAACTTCTATGTACTTCTCTTACACTCTTAAGGTTTTTCACCTAAAAGGAGGGAGATATAACACTAAAATTGAGGTGGTTCACTCAATATAAGATATGTATGATGAAATTATGTCTAAATGCAATGATCCAAATGCAAAAAACTAATGAAGACTATTGATTATTGAATGGAAACTAAAGAAGTAAAACTTGTTTGAACACACATTGTGTAATGCAAAAACACCTAGAAATGAATGTAAATTGCAAAAAAAGTGGATGAAACTGAAAGTGTGCACCTAATACTTCACATGGAGACTAGAAATGACATCCAAAATTCTATTGATCCTAATTTTTAGGCCTGGTGGGACAAATTTACAATTATGGGTGAATCATTCTTAGTTATGTCAAACTATTCTAGAACCCGTTTTGAACAAAATGGTATCCAAAAATGCAAAAAACCAAAATCAAGCCTAGAAATGGGACTAATTCGCTACTCATGGTGAATGAGTCCAATTTTGAATTTTTTAACATTCAAAGGTGGAAATAGGAGCCTTTAGTTTGTACTTTTTGCTTCTTCAGGTGTCCAGTTCTGAAATTGTCAAATTCGGGCCTAAAAGTGACTTTTGTGGGTATTTTTACTTATCCAATGAAGAGATGACTAGAACAACTTTACAATGCAATATTCAATAATTTCTAAACCTCCAAGATGTCTAAATATGCAAATGCACAAGACAAGAAAGAGAAATGTTGGATGTTAGGGGGTGAAGCCACAATAGTGGTTTACAATTCAAGTGAGTAAGGAACACTCACAAAAAATGACCCCAAAGAAAAAAAAGCGATTTTGGGGGTTTGTACGAACCTACTAGTTTGACTGAACCCACTAGGGGGTCATTAGAACTAGGGTTCAACCGAACCCATTAGGGGTTCATTTGAGCCAAGGTTCGACCGAACCCCTTTAAATTTTGACCGCCAAAAAATAAAAAAAATGCATAGCAAAGGGGTTCAAGCGTACCCCTAGAGGTTAGCTCAAACCCATAGGGGTTCGTACAAACCCCCCTTATCCCTCGTCCCCCCTGAGACACAAAAAAAATCTAAATTTTGGCACTTCAAAGCTTGGGTTGAGGATGAAAATGGAGGAATTTTTTAGAAACTGAACTGCAATCAGGTAGTCCTCAGAACGAGCTATCCAATGAATATAATTTTATTATGTATTTTTTTTTCTAGTTTTATTAAACATAGGTTTTTCATAGAAAATGAAGGTCTCTATTCTACACATGTATAAAAATAGCAGATTATCAACAAAAAAATTTGAAAAATATGAGTGCACCAGATATTGAAGTTCTTGATCCAAAAAAAAATAAAATTGAATTTCAATATATACAAAAAAATTTACGCGTTATACGGTTGCGCTATGTCTGAATTGTAATTGGTTTGACTTAAAAACTTGATTAAAAAAAAAATATTCAATAAAAAACTATCTAACCAAGTGGAGGCACTAGATATAGGATATACAAATCTAAATTCAAAATAATTAAAATTTTATCCTTCATGGAAAAAAAAATATGCGTTATAAGGTGTGCATCACTTTTTAAAAATGTTGCTTTCTAAAAAAATCCAGTTTTCATGGGAGATGGGAAAAGAAGTACAATCTGATTCCAAAACATTTGAAAAAAATATTTTTAGAATCTACATAAAAAAATTGGCGAGACTCTAGTTTGCATCATCTTCAAATTCCTCACAGTTTAGCCGCTATAGGTGCCCAAATGTGAAGATTTAGTTAAAAATAATAATTTTTCAGTGTCCAGTTTGGCCAAAAATTGTAAGCCACTATTGTGGGATCACCCTAGGACATGGGGGTTTTCCTTGGTCAAACCCCTTTTAGGTAATTAAACCAAAATAGAGAAATAATGTAATGAAGCATGCAATAATGGAGTAATTACCTTGCCATAATGATTGATCTTGAATTTATGCAATAAAAGATGAAGAATATGCCCTTGAATGTCTTAGGAAGCTATCTTGATGACTAAAACCCTAACTTGCTTGACTTGAAGAAGAAGATAGACGATGAATTAATAATAAGAGATGTGTGAATGAGTTGAGAGATTAATGGGGGTTAAAATGGATGGAAAACACTTATTTATACACACTTATGCCCAAATTACCCAAAAATACAACATCATAGGTCAACATAAGGTCTTAATGAATAAAAACCAAAAAAGAAATTTGAATTTATCTTGAATTTTTTGCTAAGAGGGACTCGTTTTCCACCCATGGTGAATGGGTTCCACTCTAGGCTTGCAAGTGGGTGTCAGGAATTAAGTCATCTTTAATGAGGTATGTTGGGTTTGTATTCAATAACACACTTAATTAAGGCCTATAAGTGCATAAAGGGGCCAAATAAAGCATAAGAAAGGTATAAATAGTGATAATAAGCTTAGAAAAGAGTGAAAGCTTGTTACAATACTTTACATCACTTTGAAATAGGACTTGATAAGTGATAAAAAGGTGATTTTAGATTAATTGTGATGAAAAGAGTCTATAAAAGTGTAGAAATGTTTCACAACACTTCACAACACCTTCACAAGACAACAATTAATGCATTTTATTTAGTTTTCAAGGGTCCAAGACCTAGTGTGGATGTGTAAAACACCTCACAACACAAAATCAAGGCCTTATTAAGTCTAGATTATCATCAATTATTCCCAAAATCAAGCAAGTTACCTTTTTTCTATGGTATATTTAGTCCCCACTTTAGTGAGAAGATGAACTTGCTTCAAACTCACACTAAATTAGACATTCAAGAGAGATTTGAGTGTACAGATGCAAATGAAAAAGAATGAAAAAGATGAGAAAGGTAGTCGAGCCTCGAGGATCCAAGATCCTAAGTCAAACCATCAAGACACATAATCATGCAATGGAAAGAACTAGGAAGAAGAGAAAGATGAAAATGAAAAGGTGGATCAAGCTTCAATAATTTGTCTAGCTAGTTTTCGATCAGATCTAAGCTATTTGTTTGAAAAGGAAAAATGCATACTCAATCTAGGGCAATAGAACTCTTGGTCGTTCACCGGGTGAAAGGCCCAAAAGGTGAGGAACATACACTCGACTGGCATGTACTCACAAACACATAGGTGGCTATGTGGAAATTCATGTCACAAAATGTGTTTCTTGCTCCTCCATACCAAAGTTATAACTCCTAATAACTTTAATAAGGTGCCTCAAAGGAAAATGATTTTCAAGCTCTATGAAGTAAGCAAAACTTCATATGGTTGATTCTCATAGACATTGTTAATGCAAAATAGTGTAAGGTTCATTCAAAGGAAATTTTCTTAGTTCATGTGAGGTCTCATCTTAGGGAACACCATGCTTAATGTCTCTAAGAGAGGATAAGTGCAAATAGTCTCATTTTCTTTCAAAGAGAGGATAAGTGCAAGGTCTCATCTTGGGGAACATTGTACCAAATGTGTCCAAGAGAGGAAATCACAAGAAAAAGAAAATCACACAATCAAATGTGAGTAGTGATGTATGCCCCCACTTTAAAGCGGTTGTGAACACCAGTACTATGAACAATTTATTTAAAGTAGAAGAGGACATGAGAGCTTCCTCAGAAAGCCCTATACCAAGTCATATGTTTTTGAGAAGCTACGTCATGAAAAGGGCACCATGTCACATGTGAGCCAACTTGAGGCATGTCGTCCACATCCCAAGCTTGCTCTTATATAGTCATGAAAGGTTAATTTCTAGCCAAAAGAGGAAAGTAAAAGGGATATATGATGACAAGGCTACCTAACCCCCTACCCCCACTTAGTGCAGGAAAAAGGTGAGCTGAAATGATTGATGAGATGTAGGCGAGAGTGAAAATCAGTATCAATTAGTGGACTTAGGTGCCCCCACAAAGGGAAGCATACCAAACTCCTTAAGATGTTGGATTTTACTAATCAAAGCCTTACATTCATTGGTGGAATGACCATGAACTATGTGATAGGTGCAGAATGAAGTTTTGTAATAAAATGATGCAGGAGCATCCAATGGTGTAAGGGCAATCTTGCATCACCCAAAAATAGTTAAATTTCAAGTTTCTCGATTTTTAGATGTTTTTACATTTTTGGATACCCTTTTCATCCTAATGAAAATCCTAATTTACAATTTTTATTTTCTATTCCTGGGTGGAAAGATATTGCAGTTTTAGTTTCCCAGATTTGCACCTAAAAAATTTCTGAGTTAGATTTGAGGCACTTAGAGTTCTCGGATTGGCCTCAAAACTTGCTGAAATTGGTGTAGTGGATTTCAAGCGCATTGTTGACTTCGTGACCTTTCCAACGATTCAAACGGTTCTTGAATCGGAGTCCCAGATCAAAAGTTATGGCCCTGAGAAGTTGGCGCACTTTCTAGAAGATACAATTGTAAATGCTCTTTTGAAATTTGAACTTCCTGTTGTAAATTTTTGGTGCCAAACTGCCTAAACTCAAATTTGAATGTTGTTTTTGCTCCAAACTAATGAGGAGCTCTATTTATGGGCGAGTTTCTAATTTTTGGGTTACTTTTTGGGGACAAGCTCACATATTGCGAAAGGGTGATTCTGTAGCTTTCTATAACTTGCATGTGTTATAGAACTTGGGGATTCAAGATCCTCTGCATGTAAGAAGCTCCATTTTTTGAATAATAAAATTATTCTCTTGTTTGTGGGTCATTTTCTAAGTCTCGGGTTGCACCCTCATCAAGTGGTATCAGAGCGAGGTTTTCTTGAGCGTGTGGACAGATCGCCGATCGTGAGGCAGTTCACACCAGGACTGTGGTTGTGGGTCAAGGTCAAAAAAGATGCCTCCAAGAGTGATGCCTGGTAGGTGTGGTGGTGCCAGAGGTGGTCAAGGAGGCAGAAATACTGGTGGAAGAGATGCATTGGCAGCCCTCCAGAGATAGATTGATGCGTTACAAGAGTAGTTGAGAAGAGGGTTAAACCCGAGGGAGGAAAGTGAGGATGAAGGAGAGGAAGAAGGTTCAGATATAGAAGAGGAAGAAGAAGCAATTGATCAAGACCAAATGCGGCTAATAAGTTCCATTTCAAAGATCAGGAAAAGACCCAGAGCAAAAGTCTAGTTATTCCAGAAGTCTGAACCCGGAAGAGTTGATCGACTGGATCAACAAGCTAGATGAATATTTTGAGTATGAGGAAATAGAGGAACCAGATCGGGTTAAGTTTGCAAAAATGAAGTTGAAGGGCCATGCCAATATTTGGTGGAAAGAGGACCAGTTGGAAAGAAATCAAAGAGGAAAAGGAAATATCACCAGAAGGGATCGCATGGTAGAGAAACTAAAGTAGTTCGTACCAGTGGACTACGAGTTAGATTTGTTGAAGAAATTGCAAGGGTTGAAGCAAGGGAAGCAGATCCGTGAAAGAATATACTAAATATTTTCAAAGATAATCACTTAATCGGCTGCAGGGGCCAATAAGGAAAGTAGCCCCATCTTAATGGGTTACGACGAGCATTAAGAGGACTTAAGCCCAGTCAATGACCACCATTGAGATGTATCAATTTGCTCTAAAGGTGGAAGAGAAGTTGAACAAAAGATTTGATGGCAAGAAAAAGGACGAGGAGGTCAAACGGAAGGGGCAATGGAAGACCTTCAGGAAGCCGAAATGATGATGAAAAGAAAAGTGAAGATGTGGGTACCAGCCGAAGCCAAAGGAATGACAACTTCTACTGCCCTCGTGATCAAAACAGTGGTGATCAAAGAGGTAGAGGACGAGGGAGATATGGACAAGGATCTGGAAGAGGTGGTTTTAGAGGAACGTGTTTCCAGTGTGGTGAAGAAGGGCATCGAGCCTATGAATGTCCACAACACCAAGGAAGGGCAGACAAAAGGCCAGAAGGTCATGGAAGGGTTGCGCATGCAGATGAGGAGGCCCAGGCTTGAACATTCAAATGATGTTGAAAGGGAGAAGCCTAGTGATTAGGAGAGTTCTCGGTGACCGAGGAAAATGAACCGCAATGTAGGAAGAATCTGTTTCGCACAAGGTGCAAGTGTGAAGGAAAATGTTGTGATGTCATTATTGATGGTGGGAGCACTGATAATCTGGTGTCAGAAGAGATGGTCACAAAGTTGAAGCTGAAGAGGGAAAGGCACTTGCATCCATATCGGATTTCCTAGTTGTAGAAAGACCATAAAGTTTTGGTCAATGAGCAGTGCCTAGTAAAGTTCAAGATCGAGAGCTACCATGATGAGGTATTTTGTGATATCATCCCCATGGATGCATGTCACATGTTGTTGGGGAGGCTGTGGTAGTTTGATAGGTGAGCTATACATGATGGCCATGCAAACACTTATTCCTTGACAAATGATGGGGTTCGTCACAAGTTGAAACCCCTAAAGGAGACCGAAGAAAAGGTATGCAGTAGTGCTAGAATTTATTATGTAGATGGAAGAAATTTTTTAGAAGGTATGAAGCATGAGCGTGTGTGTTATGCATTGATTCCTAGAGTGAGTAAGGAGGATAGTGAGAAGGTTCTAGAAGAAGTTTTTGGGATGTTGGATGAGATCAAGATATTTTTTTTGATAATGTACCTGAGGGTTTACCACCAATAAGGAAAATCAGTCATTAGATTGACTTGATTCCTTGAGCCAGTTTGCCAAATAAGGCAGCTCATAGAATGACTCCAGTAGAAAATGAGGAGTTGAACAAAGAAGTTTAAGAATTGTTGAGAAAGGGTTTGATACAAGAGAGTTTGAGTCCATGTGCAGTACCTACAGTACTAGCACCAAAGAAGGATGGGTAGTGGAGGATGTGTACAGATTCCTGAGCCATAAACAAGATAACAATCAAGTATAGATTTCCCCTGCCAAGGATGGATGACCTGATGGATTGTTTGAGTGGAGCTCAGTACTTCACAAAGATTGATCTGAAGAGCGGCTATCACCATATCTGGATTCAAGATGGAGATGAATGGAAGACTACCTTCAAGACCAAAGACGGCCTGTACGAGTCGTTAGTCATGCCTTTTGGGCTAACCAATGCACCGAGCACATTCATTCGGCTCATGAACGAGGTACTAAAAGAATTTCTGGGAAGTTTTGTTATTGTGTATTTAGATGATATTTTGATTTTCAGTAAGACGTTGGATGAGCATCTGATGCATATTTAGAGAGCCTTTGAGAAGGAAAGAGAAGAGAAACCATTGATTAACCAAGAAGTAGTTTTGTGAAGAGGGAGCAGTGTAATTTGGGGTTTGTTGTCTCAGTCGTAAGGTCCTGGTAGATGGACCCGTAGAAGGTGAAGATATCTTTGAATGGTTTCACCAATAATCACATCAGGTGAGATCACGGTTTGGCTAGTTTTAGAAAGTTCATTAGAAATTTTAGTAGTATTTGTCGACCCCTAACTGAAACAATGAGAGGGGATAGAAAAGAATTCAAGTGGAGCAGTGGAGCGGCAAAAAGATTTGAACTGTTGAAGCCGAAGGTGACAGAGTAACCTGTTCTAGCCCTCCCAGATTTCAACAAGGTGTTTTAGGTGGATTGTGATGCTAGTGGTTGTGTCATTGGAGCAGTGTTGAGCCAAGAAGGTAAGCCCATTGCCTATTTCAGTGAAAATTTAAATGATGCGAAGAGAAATTATTCTGTATATGATCAAGAATTTTATGTAATAGTTCAAGCATTAAAGAAATGGAGACAAAATTTGTTGCCAAAGGAATTTGTTCTATATACTGATCATCAGGCCTTGCAGTACCTAAATAGTAAGGGAAAATTAAATCAGAGGCATATGAAATGAGTAGAGATTTTGTAGAGTTATACCTTTGTTTTGAAATATAGGAGTGGGAAGTCAAATAGGGTTGCAAATGCCTTCAGTAGGAGGCATACATTGATGAAAAAGATGCAGATTGAAGTGGTTGGATTCAATGAACTCAAGACATTGTATGCAGAAGATCCTAATTTTGCAAAAGCTTGGAAAGCTTGCAAGGAACCTATTACAGTGGACAAGACAAGGTGGTTGGATTTCATAATCTAGGATGGCATGTTATTTAAGGGAAGTCAATTGTGTATCCCAAGGAGTTCCATGAGGGAAAACCTGATAAAGGAGAAGCATAGTGGAGGAATGGCAGGACATTTTGGTTGGGATAAGACCATTGCCATTATCAGTGAGCATTATTATTGGCCTCAATTGTCACAGGATGTGATGAAGTTTGTACAAAGTTGTAGGGTATGTCAGATGGCTAAAGGAGTGAGCTAGAATACAAGCTTCTATCAACTCTTACCTATACCAGAGAGGCCATGGGATGATATAAGTATGGACTTTGTTCTTGGTTTGCCAAGGACACAACGTGGGAATGATTCAGTCTTTGTGGTGGTTGATAGGTTTTCAAAGATGGCACATTTCATTCCATGTTAGAAGACCCATGATGCAGTCCACATTGCTGACTTGTTCTTCAAAGAGGTGGTGAGGCTACATGGTCTGCCAAAGAGTATTGTTTCAGATCGTGACACCAAATTTTTGGGGTACTTTTGGAGGACCTTGTGGAAGAAGCTGAAGACAGAGTTGAAGTTCAGTTCTGCACACCATCCACAAATAGATGGGCAGACAGAGGTTGTTAACAGGAGTCTGGGTAACCTACTGAGATGTTTGGTAGGATATAAACCCAAGGATGGGACTTGATCTTACCCCAGGCAGAATTTTCTTACAACAATTCTATCAACAGAAGCACAGGTAGATCACTGTTCCAGACAAAGTGAGGCAGCCCTAGAACAGCCCCAAAATTGGAGGAAGATGGACCAAGAGAACAAAATAAGTGCTAGTCAAGATTTTGTAGAACACATCAAGGTACAGAAGGTAAGAAACATATTAATAAGATGAATAGTGTATAAGGCCAAGGCGCATTTAAAGAGGAGGAAGAGTTTCAGATTGCGATGAAGACAGTCCACTTGGAGGAAAGAAAAAGGCTTCAGTGGAATATATAACAATTGAAGATGAAGAAGTTGATCCCCGTAAAATTTCAAGAGGTATGATTCAAAGAATGCGCTATAGAGCTGGCTGATTCAAAATTTCCGTGGTTCAACATTTCAGATTTGACAGAATATCATGAAGGTGGCGCAGAGGAAGTATCAATGATGGGACAGTGTGGGATTCCAGCACCTACTTCAGAAAAGGAGGAGATTGAAGAAATCCTGGATAGTCGTGTGGGAAGGAGTACCAGGAACAAGCAATATGAAGAATATCTGGTGAAATGGAAAGGAAGGCCTGTTGAAGATTCATCCTGGTTGCCTAAGGTAGAGGTTGACCATTTGGGTTTTTCCTCCACCATTTGAAACGTGACAGGGTCACTTCTCAAATTACCCTAGGTGTCTGATGCAAGAAGATTCAGGGTGTAAGGGAAATCTTGCATCACCCAAAAATAGTTAAATTTCAAGTTTCTTAGTTTTTAGATGTTTTTACATTTTTGGATACTCTTTTTTTCCTAATGAAATTCCCAATTTACGGTTTTTATTTTCTATTCCTGGGTGGAAAGATATTGCAGTTTTAGTTTCCTAGATTTGCACTTAAAAATCTTCTGAGTTAGATTTGAGTCACTTAGAGTTCCCGGATTGGCCCTAAAACTTGCCAAAATTTTTGTAGCAAATTTTGAACGCATTGTTGACTTCGTGACTTTTCCAACGGTTCAAACGGTTCATGAATCAGAGTCCCGGATCAAAAGTTATGGCCCCAGGAAGTTGGCACACTTTCTAGAAGATACAATTGTAAATGCTCTTTTGAAATTTGAACTTCATGTTGTAAATTTTCTACGCCAAACCACCTGAACTCAAATTTGAATGTTGTTTTGGCCCCAAACTAATGAGTAGCTCTATTTATGGGTGGGTTTCTAATTTTTGGGTAACTTTTTGGGGACAAGCTCACATATTGCGAAAGGGTGATTCTGTAGCTTTCTGTAACTTGCATGTGTTGAAGAACTTGGGGATTTGAGATCCTCTGCATGTAAGAAGCTCCATTTTCTGAATAATAAAATTATTCTCTTGTTTGTGGGTTATTTTCTAAGTCTTGGGTTGCACCCTCATCATAAAATTTCTTTTGAGGTATTGGAGGGAGAGAGATCAAGTGATCTTGGAAGAGTCTAAAAAAGATACCCTCTTGATTGATGGTAGAAGGTGGTCCTATCATTTGTAACAAAGATACCCCTTTCTTAGTATTAGTTGTCATATCAACGCAAGAATCTTTAGTTTTGGATTTTTCTAATATGTGGTTGGCATTGATGTCAACACCATTGGCATTAATATCTTTAAGGTTGTATATGTTGAGGATATTGAGAAAATTATAATAAAATAAGTTTCAGGTTGTCGGTGATGCAGTGAAGTTTAGTTTAGCCATCATACTATTGGATAGATTAGTACATTGATTATAAGAGATTGTGGATTAAATGGTTTTTAGTCGAGTATATCTAGTTTATCCACGTTAAGTTTTAGAGATCCGCATGAAGATTTGATCGAGTTATGAGTATCTATGTTCTGAAAGTTGTTCTGTTGCTTCAATTGGTGTTCCTGAAAGAAGATGATGTGATTCTAGTAAGTTGAGTTGTTGTAGAGGCTTCTTTGGTGATTCATGATCCTTGTGGTTGTTTCTAGATCATGCTATATCTGTGTTGTTGATCTACATTGATTATTGTGCTCGCGATTGGTAATTTTCTTTTGTGAGTTCATGTTTTTCATGATCATGGCTCACAAGCTGATGTAGCATGTTGTGGATCTTTGAGGCATACTTTTTTAAAGTTGTTCATGTTCAAGGATTTTATTTTAGGTCCTTTCTATGTTATAGCCAATGTATTGTTTGGTTTGCATTGAAATTTTTTTATGTTTTGGGCTGATAGTTTGTACACATTTTATATTTTGTTAAATCTGACATGTAGATGATGTTATCCTTAGTTGCAGATATATATCATCAATTGTTTATACCATTTGAAAGCATGGTGCGAGTGGTGTGTGAATTTTGCAAGTGTTGTGTACGAATAATGTTCTAATCTTTCGAACAAAGAAGTAAAGTGTGAAGAAGAGTGAGAAGATGTTTATGTGCTTAACTGGAACTGTAATCAGGCATTAGAAAATACTATTTTCTTAGTTCAAAATATTTTGGATGTAATATAAATGTTTCTATAAGATAGTGAGTCTTCCTTTGGGTAGTAAGTCTTTTGTATTTGAGAAGTGAGCTCTAGGCAATGTGTTTGAATGTATGTGCATTCCCCATTTATAATTTTTTTATACTTTTAACAGAGTATAATCTTGTGCACTAACCTCCACTGTGGTTTTTCCCCTAACAGGGTTTCCACATAAAAAATATTGGTGTTATGTGTGTTTTTGATGTGGTAATGGTTTATGCTTTCATGTTTATATATCAGATCTGGGAATAATTTTAATTTGTATAATTTTTGTGACAACTGATTCACCCCGTCCTCTCAGTTGTACCCTTGTGTTGGCAAAAATTTGTATCAGAGCAGGTTCCTTGGAAGAAGTTTAATAGCTTGAGGTTATCTAAGATGGTGACATATAAGAAGGATATTCTAAGATTTGATGGAACTAATTATTCTCTATGGAAGACTCGAATGGAGTGTCATCTGAGATGCATTGGTGAACTTTACTAGACAATTACAAAGAGTAGATATATCATCCCATAGAATATTCCTTCTACTATAGGTGAGATTAAGGAAGTTGAGTACAATATCAGGGCTAAGGAAGCATTGTTGAGTGGTCTAAATAATTTTAAGATGACAAATGTAATGGAGCTGAAAACTGCTTATGAGATATGGAAAAAGTTGGAAACCTTGTATGAAGGTGATGCTCATGTGAAGATTGCTAAGTTGCAAAGCCTAAAATGGAAATATGAAATGTTGAGAATGTTAGAATCCAAGATCACCTGCATGCAAATGAATACCTGTCACATGCAAAAGACATGAAGAACCAAAAAATGATGTTCTGTAAACCTCTGAGTAAAAATGCATTAAGAGAATCCATTATTACAAATGTGATCAATCCTTATGAAGGAGATCAAGAAACCCTAAATGAAACCCTAGTGTGCACACTTAATAATTAATAATTAATTATTAATGTGCCTAAGTTTAGCTTAAGTAATAAAGAGGAATATGACTTAATTAATTAATCAATGTGATGTAATTAATTAAGTAAAACAACTTATTACTCTAACACCCCCCCTTAAGATGAACTTAGGAAGAAGCTAAAACACTAGAAAAAGATGCATGAAAGCAAAGATGGGTCCCGGCAACTAGGCCTGATCAGGTACCCATTTACAAATGCAATAATGAGTAAGAGAAGGAAAAACCCAGTGGGACAAAACCCCCCTTACAATGAGATTACATGCTGCAAAGAAGCACTGGAAGAACTCTGTAGAGTAACACTGGAACTTGATATAGGCAAGCAAGGAAATATTCTTCTGTATACTACTGAAACCGGATGAGAGTCACTGATTGACTCAAGGAATCATGATTAAAGCAACAGAAACCCCGATGCCACGGAACACTCAAAAACTCCAAACTGGAACAACTCTGGAATCTATGATGCAGCAAGTGATTATTAAATGATGTATTACTGAAAAATGAAGTGCAAAGATGCAAAATGCACTCTCTCAACTGCCAAAACATCCAAGTAATCGCCAAATAACCCATCGGGCCAAATCTGGACTAATTGATAAACCTGGGACAGATACAGAAAAATTGCATAGACAGCAACCTAGAGCTCCTCAATACCTTTCCGACGCTTCAAATGAGGCAAAAAACGGAGATCGTGGCAAAAAGTTATGAGCTTGGAAGCATAAAAAGTACATCTGACTTCAAACAGTAATAAATGCAGTAAAACAGAAAAATACTGTAAAATAAACTGCACTACAGGAAAGAGCTCGGAACCAGCTTTCCGGCGATATCTCGTTTGCCCGATTTCGATACCGTATTCCCAAGTTATGGCCAAAAGAAAAAAAACTGCTTCTTTAGGAAAAACTAGGGTTAGGAGGGCAAAGAGGGGTGCCGTACGGATGACGTCATCCTGACGTCATGCTGACGTCATCAAAATGTTAGCATAAATTTGACGGCCGTCTGGCCGTCAGGGCAAAAAATCGCCCCCACTGTCGGAAAAAATTCGGCCCGGAATATGCTGCAGATGTCGGAATATTCCCAAGAGGCGTCCGGAATCTGCAATTGGCCGGAATATTCTTGAATCGCCGGCGATTGAAAGCATGGCCCCCGGTCCTCCATATGACCGGGGGTTCTGGCAAAGAAGCCCGCGGGGGCTGAGCCGGCCCGGCGGAGGAAGCAGGCGCCGAGGTCTTCCATATGACCGCGGCGAAGGGCAGAGAGCCGGCCGAGGGCTGGAGGGAGGCGGAGGAAGTGGGGGCCGCCGCTCGGCTGAGCGGCCGGCGGGTGGCCGCTTGGTGGCCGCCCGGTGGCCGCCCGGCGGCTCAGGGCTATTGAACTGGAGGCGTCAGCCCAATTCCCAAGAACCACTATTTTTTGATTTTTTTTTTGAATTTCTCGCCTCGATCTGCGTGCTGGGGAGGCCGTACGGCTCTCCAGACAAAAAAAATTTGCCTCCCGGACCAACTGCTCCAAAATCGACGATTTGACAGGCGTTTCTAGGGTTTTGGGACGCTGCGAACGCGATGACGGCGTCCATTTGAGCCCATTGTGTCCCAAAATGATGGCTACCCCCAAATCTTGCAGAAAAGATGCCTGTGGAAACCCTTGCACCCGAAACTCACGAAGAGGCCATATCTTCAGATCACGAACAAGCAGCTGCAGGTCTGGAGCTCTGATACCATGTTAGAATCCAAGATCACCTGCATGCAAATGAATACCTGTCACATGCAAAAGACATGAAGAACCAAAAAATGATGTTCTGTAAACCTCTGAGTAAAAATGCATTAAGAGAATCCATTATTACAAATGTGATCAATCCTTATGAAGGAGATCAAGAAACCCTAAATGAAACCCTAGTGTGCACACTTAATAATTAATAATTAATTATTAATGTGCCTAAGTTTAGCTTAAGTAATAAAGAGGAATAAGTGACTTAATTAATTAATCAATGTGATGTAATTAATTAAGTAAAACAACTTATTACTCTAACAGAGAATGGGTGAAGATGAGAACATCACTTCTTTTATGCAAAGAGTGAATGAACTTGTGTGTAGTATCAGATGTGCTGGTGGAACATTGGAAGAATTAGAGATTGTCGCTAAAGTGCTCAAACCCTTGCCTACTGCATAGAAATCCAAAGCTAATACTATTGAGGAGATCCAAACTGTGACAAATGTAACCAGAGACATGTTGATTGGTAATCTTACTACTTTCATGTTAAGTGAATTTGGTGATTATCTTCCTAAGATAGAATCAACATTAAAAGCTACTACCTCTAGAAAGGATAAGCAAAGATATGATCTAGGAGAAAGTTTTTCTATAAAAATGTTCAAGTATGAGGAAATGAGAGAGATTGAAGAAGAAGAGAGAAAACTAGATGAGTTTGAATCACTTATTGTCAAGAGGGAAGCCAGAGGAGAAGGTAAGTATAAAGGGAAATTGCCTATTAAATTTTTTTCTTGCAATAAGATAGGTCATTTTGCCTCAAGGTGTCTAAAAAGAGTTCCTAAGCCAAGACCTAACAAGCCTAGATTCCAAAGAAAGTGTTATTATGCTATCGATGAAGGTGTGATAGATGATGAATCTGACAAAGGGAATATAAGTGTGGATTAATGGGTATTTATTGCTATCAAGGAAAATGATCAAGTACCTACTAAATCTGCTATCTGCACAAATGTGGAGAAAGCTCTAGTTGCTAGAGTTGAAGCAAAATATTAATGGGTGATTGACAATGGATGCTCCCATCACATGATAGGTGATAAAAGTAAATTTGTGAGCCTGGAAAATTATGATGGTGGTGTTGTAAGATTTGGTGATGACAAAGCTGGTGTAATCCATGGTAGAGGATCCATTTCTCTTGATGGTAAGCATAATACTGATGATGTTTTGTATGTGGAAGGTTTGAAGCATAATCTCGTAAGTGTTGGAAAGATGGTTGACAAGGGATACAATCTTCCATTCATGAATGGAAAGTGTAGAATATTGGGAAGTTTTGGAAATGTGATTGCATCTGGTACAAAAACAAAAGGTAATATATTTCACCTAAATGCTACTGGTAAAATTTGTCGGATTGCTCAAGTTGATGAAAGTTGGTTGTGGCATAGGAGAATGTGTTATGTAAACTTTAACAATATTATCAAGATAAGTTATACTCGAGCATTAAGATATCTTCCTAAGTTGGTAAAAACTACTAATACCATATGCAAGGAATGTCAGTTAGGGAAGAAAACTAGAGTTTCATTTCGCAAAAAACAACATTGTTCAAATGAGGTGTTGGAACTTGTGCATACTAACTTGTGTGGTCCTTCTAGAGTCAGAAGTTTACAAGGATACTTGTATTTCATGTTACTTATTAATGATTATTCTAGAATGATGTGGGTTACTTTCTTAAGGTAAAAATCTGAAGCTTTGGAGAAATTCAATATTTTTAAGGCTGTGGTTGAGAGAGAGACAGGTCTAAAGATTAAATGTATGAGATTAGATAGAGATGGTGAATTCACTTTTGGTGAGTTTAATTCTTTTTGTGAAGAGAATGGAATAAAGAGAAAATTATCTTCCCCACGGCCCCTCAGCAAAATGGAGTTGTGGAAAGGAAGAACAAGACAATTGAAGAAGCTATTAGGACTATGATGTTGGAAGGAAATGTTCCTCATATCTATTGGAGAGAAGTTGTGAGTACTGTCATTTACACTCTCAACCAGGTATATGTCAAAGGTGATACCAGTAAGACTCCTTATGATCTAAGGTGTGGTCATAAGCCTACTATTGGATACTTCAAAATCTTTGGGAGTAAATGCTTTATCAAAAGAGATGATGATATAGGATAGTTTGATGCTTGAAGTGATGAAGGAATATTTCTTAGTTATTCTACTAAAAGTAAAGCCTACTGGTGCTACAATAATAGATTGAGGAAAGTAATTGAAACTGCTAATGTCAAGGTTGATGAAGACACTGTTAGACCATCCAGAACCTATGGATATGATTTAGATGATTAGAATGACAGTTCAAATAAAGGAAAGAAAGTTCAGACTCCAAATCAAGTTCAAATCATTCTGGTGAATCAAGAAAATCAAGAGGAAGAAACTAGTGAAAGTGCAGAAGTGAGATCACAAGAGCCCGAAGTTCAAGAATATCCTAAGACTCCAAGGTATGTAAGACTAAATAATTCAAAAGATCATATTATAGGTGATAAGAACAAATGAGTTCAAACTAGGAGAAAAATTATAGAAGAATAGAGTTTGATCTCAAAGACTGAGCCTAATAGTGTCAATGAAACATGCAAAGATGAACATTGGGTGGAAGCAATGAAAGAAGAACTACTGAAAATTGAGAAGAATGATACATGGATTCTTGTTCCTAGACCTAAGGACAAAAATGTGATTAGAACTAAATGGGTCTTTCTAAACAAATTGAATGAGCAAGGTGAAGGTGTTAGAAAAAAATCAAGACTCGTGTGTAAAGGATATTCTCAAATGGAAGAAATTGACTTTGAAGAAACATTTTCCCCTGTTGCTAGGATTGAAGCCATGAGACTATTTCTTGCTTATGTTGCTTACAAAAAATTCAAGGTTTATCAAATGGATGTCAAGTTAGCATTTCTAAATGGTGAACTAGAAGAAGTATACGTTGAGCAACCTGATGAATTTCAATTGACTGATTAGGGAGATATGGTTTTCTGGTTGAAGAAAGCATTGTATGGACTTAAGTAATCCCCAAGAGCATGGTATGCTCGATTGGACAAGTATTTTTTGAAGCTTGGATTTAATAAAGGTACTATTGATAGTAATTTGTATTTCAAGATTGATCATGATAAAGATTTGATTGTTGAAGTCTTTGTTGATGATATCATTTTTGGAGGAGATGATAGTTTGTGCATGAAGTTTGCTGATGAGATATAGAGTGAGTTTAAGATGTCTATGATTGGAGAAATGAAATTATTTTTGGGATTACAAATTACTCAGCTAGGTAGGGGGATCTTTATATCTGAGTCTAAGTATGTTGACACAAGATGATGATTCAACTAAAGAAAATTAGACTAGATATTGATCCATGATTGGTGGATTGCTCTATTTGACTAAAACTAGACCTGATATCATGAATGTCATATACATTGTTGCAAGATTTCAAGGTGATCCTAAGGAATCTCATGTGATAGCTGTGAAGAGGATTTTTAGGTACTTGAAGGGGATAGTTGACTTTGGCCTATGGTATCCTAAATAAAATGAACTTACTTTGAATGCTTTTAATAATTTTGATTGGGTAGGAGATGTGAATAATATAAAGATTACTAGTGTTGGTGCATTTTTCTTTTGAAAGAAGCTAATTTCATGGTTAAGTAAGAAGTAGAATGTAATTTCTTTATCTACTGTAGAGGTAGAATACATTGCTGCTGTTAACAATTGTACTCAAGTATTGTGGATGAAGCAGATGTTGAAAGATATCAGAGTTGTGTATTATGAGCCTATTGCTATATTCTATGATAATTGAAGTGCAATTAACATTTCTTAGAATCTTGTGTTGCATTCAAAAACCAAGCATATATCTATCAAGTTTCACATTTTGAGAGAGAAGTTGAGTTAAAAGGAAGTCATATTGGAGTATGTTCCCACTAAGGAAAAAATTGTAGATATCTTTACCAAGACCTTTCCTAAGGATACTTTTGAGTATCTCAGAAGGAAGCTAGGGGTGATTACCCCTCCTAATCAAAACTACGATGCATTGACTTGCATCAATCTGTGCATTTCATAGTCATATCTTGTGATCTGGATTGGTGTTGTGGTGGTTACTACTTAGGGGAAGTAGTTAGATGTTCAAAAATGTGGTTTAGAGATTTTGTGGTGTAAGAAAATGTGTATCTTTGTCATTGATATCAAAGGGGGAGAAGAGTCATGTGAAAAACTATGAAAGAGTTAAGGAGGAAAGAGTCAAAATCTAAGGGGGAGAAAGTGCTAAGAGAAAGTTGTGTTGATGGTTTTTTTCACATTATGTATTTCCATTAATGCCAAAGGGGGAGATTGTTGGATGTTTTTGATATGTGGTTGTCATTGGTACCAACACCATTGGAATTAATGTCTTTAAGGTTGTATATGTCCAGGATATTTAGAAAATTGTAATAAAATAAGTTGCAGGTTGTCAGTGATGTAGTGAAGTTTAGGTTAGCCATCATATTGTTGGCTAGCTCAGTACATTCATTATAAGAGGTTGTGAATTAAAGGTTTTTTTTTTAGTATATCTAGTTTATCCATGTTAAGTTTCAGAGATCCGCATGAATATTTGATCGAGTTATGAGTATTTTTGTTCTTACAATTGTTTTATTGCTTTAGTTGGAGCTCTTGAAAGAAGATGATGTGATTCTAGTAAGTTGAGTTGTTGCTGATGCTTTTTTGTTGATTCATGATGCTCGTTGATGTTTCTATATCATTCTCTATCTATATTATTGATCCGCATTGATCGTTGTGCTCACGATTGGTAATTTTCTTTTGTGAGTTCATGTTTTTCATGATCATGGCCGACAGGGTGATGTAGTGTGTTGTGGATCTTCAAGGCATAAGTTTTGAAGGTTGTTCATGTTTGACAATTTTTTTTTGGGTCCTTACTATGTTGTGGCCAAAATTGTTTGGTTCACATTGAAAATTATTTATGTTTTGGGCTGACAGTTTGTACACATTTTATAATTTTTTTAAGTCAACATGTAGATGATGTTATTCTTAGTTGTGGATATGTATGATCAAATTTTTATACCATTTGAATGCATGGTGCAAGTGGTGTGCAAAGTGTGTGAGTGCTATGTGTGAATAATGTTCTAATATTTTGAAGGAAGAAATAAAGTGTGAAGAAGAGTAAGCAGATGTTTATGTGCTTGACCGGAACTATAATCAGGCATTAGCAGATGCTATTTTCTCAGTTCAAAATCTTTCAGATGTAATCCAATTTTTTTTTAAGATAGTGAGTCTTCCTTTGGATATTAAGCCTTTTATATTTGAGAAATGAACTCTAGGAAATGCACCTAAATGCATGTGCATTCCCCATTTAAAATTATTTTATACTTTTAAAAGAGTATAATCCTATGGACTAACCTCCACCATGGGTTTTCCCCTAACAGGGTTTCCATGTAAAAAATCTTGGTGTTATGTGTGTTTATGATGTGGTGTTGGTTTATGCTTTAATGTTTATATATTAGATTTGAATATAAGTTTAATTTGTATAATTTATGTGACAACTGATTCACCCCACCTCTTAGTTCTTTGTGCTTGTGTTTCCAACATTTAGATTGGTAGATTTTGTTCTCTCAACTAGAGGACAGTATGAAATCTAACAGATTCAAATCATGAATGTTTTGCGAGATGACATTGACATTAAGCCAAGGTATATTTGTTTGTTTCATGTTTTATAAAGGATGATTTTCAAGACCACTATTGTCAATGAGTTCGGGGTGGATGACTGTTAATGTTGATTTTGGAGTATGTTGTGTGAGATTGTTGATGTTGAGTGAAGGCTTTTTTTATCTCGATCAAAGAAAAATAACCAAGACCATGATTCATTTGTTGTGTGTTAGGTTATATAGGGTTGTGAGTACCTTGTTCTCAAGCACCACATCCTTTTCCACTATATCCAAGTTGTTTCATAAGCTCATAACTACATCCATAAAGTTTTTCATTGCTTTTGAAGTTGGTGGTTGTTCATGATTAATTTCATCAAAATTTGTTGTGTAACCTGATATTTGTTGTTCTAAAGTGGTTGAGGTGGATGATTGTGAAGGGTTGCTTGAGTTTTGTGTTGATAGAACTGCAGTTTCCTTTTCCTCACTAGAGTCTTTGTGTATGATCTTGTATTCTCTAAAGGAGGTGGGTGTGAAGTCTAAGGAATTCCAATCATCATCTGAGAGCTTCAAAACTGGCTCTAGATGTTGGATAGGATCCACTTCTGTGGTTGGTCTTAATGTGTTCAAGGGATTTTTTGTGTTTTTCTCAATGTTTAAACAACTATTTGGGTGAGGTTCAGCTTCAAGTGTACACTTTTTTGTTGTAGATGTATTTCATTTTTTAGTTAAGAGTAGAAGGCATACTATTCATTGCATGAATCTGTTAGAACTAAAAAAATCTGATGATTTTACATATTTTTCATCCCCCTGAGTTTCCATATGAGTCCTCATGATAAGCACAGGGGCCTTCCATCATGACATTTTTTTTGTATTTTTCCTATATTTATCCCAAAATCCATCGGGTCATGCATTTTCCATGTTGCAATTCCTATTGGCATAAGCTCATAACTGTCTCCCCAACCCACAATGCATTTTTGCTAACATATGTTTGCTACAAGCATATCGGCATGAGTTCTTAATTGTCACAAAATTGACATTCACCTATGGCTATATCAGCATGACATTCATGTGGTTTTGATGACAGAGGAATGGTCTATCGACAAGAGTATATGTCACTAGGGTGAGGTCTCCCCAAGTGGCTCGAGTCTCACTGACTAATGCATGTGGGGGTTCATCGGCATTGTGTCTCGGTGAGTGACCTTCGGTCTCGCCAACATTACATAAAAGGTTTCTATCAAAAGGTCTCGTTAGCGAGAGATGTTTTCTTTAGAATAAGTCATAGCAAATTCAAAGGGGTCTTACCGACCAACATAAAACGAACACCTCAGCGAGACTTGTGTGACTTCAGAGTATGGTCTTGTGAGTATGATGGGTCTCACTGATAGAGCAAACCCTTTCCATCGGTGTGAGGCTGGTATTGTCTTGACGATCTAAGGTGAGCTCGGGGTATTTTGGTAGGACATAGGATAATCTACAAAATGTCCCCCTGACTATGCATTGTCTTAGCGAAGGTGATTGAAAGATACATCTCAGTCTGAGTGTGCTTTTGTCTTAGCGACTCAGAGTGGATGAAGATTTTTGGAAAGACATAATATGCTCTACGAGAGGTCTCCCTAATATCATTATGTTATAGAGATACATATAGAATGAAAGAATGCATCTCGGGGAAACATAATGTGATTGATATAACGTCCCCCCAATTTTGATAGGTCACAGTGAAACATGCAGAATAGGGGATGACTGGTGAAATAATTGCCTTTAGCATTACTATGATATGTCTTGGCGACTGTTCTAGTGTTGATTAATAAAATTCAAATACTGTGGCCGACATGTGGATGTTCAAATACCGTTGCAGGCCAACATGAAATGATCCTGAATTTGGTGGTAGGCTGATGTGGGAGCTCCAAGTGATATGCTTTCTAATGTTGGTGTATATATAGGCATTTTGTAATTATAACATCATCATCAGCTATTAGTTATTCGATATACAGTAGGCAAATTAGATGGATACAATACAATAGATTTTATCAGATCAGAGACTATGATGCATGCTTTCAAAATGGAGGTATTTATGAAATTCAATTGACGTTGCTGCACATTTCTGGTGTCAATTATCTGTTGAATTTAATGAAAGTATTGCTAAGCTGTCTCCAAGATGGATTCTTTCTAATTGTTTAAATTGATATAACAAGTTTATATTCAATTCATCAGTGTACATTTGTTGTTTTTGTGTGGTTAATCGATTGGTTCTTTCAAGAAAAGATTAAATCCCTTTAATTGATCATAGTAATAAGAGAGATTCATTTGGATTGTTAAAGTAGAGCTTAGTAGTCATAGTCTTGCATGTTTATACAAGTTGTAAACATAATATATGCTAGATAACTTGAGTTCTCCCTAGAGAGTGTTGCTCATCTTGATTTCATTTGACTCTGCATACCCAATAAGGCATTGGTCTCTATAATTTCATCATTTGGATTCATTTAGTTTCTTTACATCTATTAATTGAATATTTTAGAATTTAGATTAGAAGATTGCTATTACATTTTGTACCAAGTTTGAATTCATTTGTTCACTGTCATCTGCCATTGTGGACAAATCACTACAAGAAGGATAATTATAAGTTAAGACTGCTTCATTCAGATAGGTACACCCACCTAGGTCTAGAAGCACCTGAATAGTAGAAGGTTTAATTCATTTGACCTTGTCTATTACCCTAAAATGTGTCAAGAGATTGGCAACCTCTTGAGGCATTCTGCCTATGTTTTTTAGAGCTAACAAATTGGTGACTCTACTGGGGATACATTTAGAATCAAGGCCTTAATCATAGAGTCAAGAACTTTATACAGACTCTGCTGGGAATAAGAAACATCAAGTTTTTTCTCATTTTTGACAAAAGTGAGTGGCGACTCTAATAGAAATTTTGCAGCTGTTCAAACATGAATGGAAGAATATCTCAATATAGGGGAGGTCATAATAGAGCTCCTGCTAGTAGCAATAAGTGGACACACAAAGATGACAAGGTTGATAAGGGAAAAGGGATAAGTGAGGACATGTGCATGACAGATAAAGATAAAACATGAAGAGCACATTGTGAAACATATGATCGCTATGATACATGGAGAAACAATTCGAGTGCAAAGCCTTTTACTCCAGAAGATCAAAGAAATCCTTTCTCTTTTCTCGATCCTCAGAAATAGGTTGAGTTTAGAGCTGAACTGGAGGTTGAATGAATCAGAATTCAACATGAATATGATCAGAAGATGGAAGGTAACCAAAATGAGTTTATTGATCATGAGCTTCCTAAGGAAGTAAAAGCACAGTTGGAATTACAGGAGAAGAAGATAGAGGAACTAAAGGCTGAATTGCTGAAAACCCAAATTACTACTCAGACAGCTGATTTCCCCCCAAAGTATGTACCACCTCATAAGCAGGGCAATCATAGTGCAGGGCCTTCTGATCCACTTGTGTTTCCTCACCATTAGAATGGGAATCACTATAAGCAACCAAATCATCCACCTCATATTCCCACACAGCATACAAATATGTAGCCACCTCTTGGTCAACCTTGTGCCCCACATCATAATGCACAATACAATAATTCTATGTACCAATATCAGTACCCACCTATTCCTCCCCCTCACCAGTATATAACAATGATCAAACAATTTGATTTAGCAGGGTTTCAATTATATCCTTACCCTATGGATGGCAGCTGGAGAAGTCTGGTGCCTAAGTTTATAGGGAGTAATGCAATTACTGTTGAAGAGCATTTAAGGAGTTTCAATGTGTTCATCCAGGACATAGGTATTCCATATGAAGATTTACATATGAGGTTATTCATGATGTCACTTATTGAAGACGCTAGGGATTGGTTCAACAGCTTGCCAACATTCTCAACTAATTCTCTCCAAGGATTCCAGGACCGATTTCTTGAGCAATATGGGAATCTAAGTGCACCTAATGATGCTCTTCATGAATTGATGCGAATTCAGAAAAATCAGAATGACTCAATTTTTGATTTCAACGGAAGATTCAACAAGTTGCAGACTAAAATACCTCCTAGATCAAGGTTTCCATATTCTGTAACATTGAGTGTTTATTTGAATGCATTTGATCATAAGACAGGGTATGAATAGAGAAATATGGTCCCAAGAGATCTGGCTGAAGCTCAGAAGATAGCACTGACAATTGAAAACAACAGGAAGGCTGTTGGTATAATTAGTAAAAGAGACAACCCTAGGGCTCCTCATCAAAGCAACAATTATCAGTACAGACAAGAGAATACATACAGGAATGAAAGGATGAGGTTTTCATGATATGCCTTATAATACAGACTGGAAGGATGAAAAACCTATAACAACTAGGCCTAGAGACAAAGAAACTCCTGATCCATTGAGCAAGAAGGGAACCTACATGGTAAGTAACAATTATTTCTGTGAAGCTTGTGATAAGCCATATTCCCCAGATTATTTTGTTGTGGCCCAAAGAATGAAAAAAGAGGGAATGTTGATGGGAAACAATGGAGAAGATCACACAGTATATCTGACTTCAAATACTTTTCACCATGTTGAGGAGAGGTACTCATGTTCAGAGGATGAAGGTTATGAGTATGATGTTTCAAATCATAAATATAATGTCCATATGGCTGAACAATAGGTCCTTTCTAATTCTGAAGAAGATTATACAGAGCCACATTCTATTGAGGTGCCTACTCAATTCAACATGAGGAGACTCGCGGAAGAGGAGATAGAGAGGCTAACTGTTGCTGCAGTTGAGGAAGCAAAGAGTAAATACTGGTTGAGAAATAGGATAGTAAATAAGAAGGAAGGTGTCCCTAGGGGAATCTTTATGAAAGATCAGAAGGTGACACAAGGAACTGTGAAGAAGCCAAAAAACAAACAACCTGATAAAAGTGAACAAAGGCTTGTCCAAAAGGAGGAAGTGAAGGAATCACACAAAGAAATGCAAAAGCTTGACCAGCCTAGTAAAAGAGAGAAGGAAGAAAACAAAGGAGAAATGTCAGAATAAAAGAAAATGATCAAGGCAGAAGGCTCCTCTTTTGACTTCACTTAGGTGTTATCTCAGGTAAATTTTTTTGTTCCTCTACTTGAGATGATGAAAATTAAGGAATATAGAGATAGTGTTGTTCAATTGATAATGAATTCTAAAAATAAAGTAGCTATTAAAGTAGTCAATAGGTAGGAGAAATTAAATATCCCAGAAGTCTGCTTGAGTGATGTATCAACAACTCCCCCACATGTTGATCCTTTTTTCACTACATTACTCATAAATAACAAATTGCAGAGGATAGACTTTGGTGCTGCTATAAACATCATGCTAGTAGGATTTATGAAGTAGCTTGGCATGTGGGTTGATACTATTGGGGGAAAGTGCTATGCAATGGATAACATACCTGTTCATGTGGTAGGTATTATGAGAGATGTTGAATTAAAACTAGATACTTATCCATAGGTGGCTTATAATATAGATATAACAGTAATTGATACCCCTCCTCAGTTTGGGATGCTTTTATCAAGACAATGGACAGCAGCAGTTGGGGGAAATATTCAGTTTGATTTGTCTTATGCAACTATTCCAGTGAATGGTCAGGAGGTCAAGTTGTATAGGGATCCAAGAATGAGCTAGGTTGTTGATTGTGTGCCTCAAGATCAAATCAATTGTTTCTGTGATGTGGATCTTGGAAATTTCAAGATAGAATCAGCCCAGCCAGAGTTAGTCAGTACTGATCCAATTGAAAAATATGTTGTGCATGACTGCAATGGTGTGTGGAGGATGTAATTTGGTGGAGCATGGGAGCCTGAATCATTTTATTGGCCAGAGTCATCAAAACAATGTACCTTTGATCCAGTGAATAAATTTATTGACACCACGTAGGGGAAAAGGTATGAAGACAATGGTGATATCACGAATGAGCAACATGAGATCAATCATACACTGTAGCCAATAAAAGATGAGACATGTGCAATTCAATATGGTTCATATGATAGCCTACATGAGGAAGATGAGGATATTGAATTTCTTTCTTGCATATCAGATTATGACATAGAAGGCAGTGGATGTTTTGAGGGATCCAGTGAATATTCAGATTGTGAAGATGGATTTGTGAATTTTGATTTGCAACAAGGTGATTCTTGCAGTTCTTGCGACGATCAGGAAGAGGAAGTAATGGAAAATGTGGATCCATTTGATAGAGAAAAAGTAACACTTCCAGCCGCAGTTGAGTACTATAAAGATACATTTGGTGATGAGGAGGTATTTTCAGATAACCTTGATGATGAGGAAAAGATATTTTTAGACAAACAATGTGATGTGTCAAAATATGAAACAAATGACTGTGTTGTTTTCATTTGTTTTGACAGTGAAGGATCTTTGTGTGATGATTCTTATGACTCTCAGTGCATTTCTCGAGTTGATAGTGAAACCTTTCAAGTTGACCAAATACATGTGTCCATTCAAGAAGAGGTATGTTATTTTCAAACTTCTAACTCATGTGGAGAAGATTTGTATCTGCATACCAAGGGTGATAGAGGTATAGATTTGATTGGTTCATGTATGCTTGATGTTGAAGATATGAGTCATAATCATGTGTTGTCTCCAAATGATGATACCATAGAAGTGCAAAAGGTTTCAGTTTTGTTTGTCTCAAACAATATTGATATGACAGAGTTGTTTGTTTCTCAAGAGAAGCACTTTGATGATGAAATTTTAGTAGAGCTGGGAGAATGGTTTATAATGCATAACAGTAAGAAAGATAATGAGGAATTTTGTGTTGGATATGCATATACTTTGTATGTTGAAGATAACAGGGGTTTTTCCCATGATGATGATGAATTTGAATTGCTAAGTGGTGTAGGGATTTTGGGCCAAGCCAAGCATGATGATTCTCTAAGAAATTTTAATAACAATGATAGAGCAGGTTGCATGAATGTCTTCAAGAAGAATCTGATGAATTCAGGACAAAACTAGGTATTTGATAGGGGAAAGTATGGTTTGAGTTTCTGATCGTAACAGCTCAGAACAGGTGAAGTTGAAACACAGAGGATTAAGGGTTGCCAGTGCATGGACAACTCTTGCTTATCCTCTTTAAAATTATTTTCCATGCACAATAGTTTAGGGTTTTGGTTCACTTCCATTTTGCATTCATTTCCATTTCCATTCATTCTATTTCTGCTCATTGTTCATCATTTCTTGTTTGGTTTGCTCACCCAAAGATTTGGATCCTTGCAATGATCTTACCATCATTCATCCCCAGATGGAGCCACTATTAGAACTATAAAAGTCTGATGATTTTACATATTTTTCATCCCCCTGAGTTTCCATATGAGTCCTCATCATAAGCATAGGGGCCTTCCATCATGACATTTTGTTTGCATTTTTCCTATATTTATCCCAAAATCCATTGGGTCATGCATTTTCCATGTTGCAGTTCCTATTGGCATAAACTCATAACTGTCTCCCCGACCCACAATGCATTTTTTCTAACATATGTTTGTTGCAGGCATATCGGCATCAGTTCTTAATTGTCACAGTGATCGGCATTCACCTATGGGTATATCGACATGACATTCAAGTGGTTTTGGCAACAAAGGAATGGTCTATCGGTAGGAGTATATTTCACCGGGGTGAGGTCTCCCCGAGTGGGTCGGGTCTCACTGACTAATGCATGTGGGGGTTCATCGGCAAGAGATAAGTAGTATCGGCATTGTGTCTTGGCGAGTGACCTTCAGTCTCGTGGACATTACATAAAAGGTTTCTATCAAAAGGGCTCATTAGTGAGATGTTTTCTTCAAAATAAGTCATAGTGAATTCAAAAGGGTCTCACCGACCAACATAAAATGAACACCTCGGTGAGACTTGTGTGACTTTGGAGTATGGTCTTGGCAATTACGATGGGTCTCGTCGATAGAGCAAAATCTTTCCATCAGTGTGAGGTTGGTATTGTCTTGGCGATCTAAGGTGAGCTCGGGGTGTTTCAGTAGGACACAAGATAATCTACAAAACATCTCCCCAACTATGCATTGTCTTGGTGAAGGAAATTGAAAGATACATCTCAGTGTGAGTGCTTTTGTCTCAGCGACTCAAAGTGGATGAATATTTTTGCAAAGACATAATATGCTCTATGGGAGGTATCCCCAATATCATTATGTTATAGCGATACATGTAGAATGAAAGAGCACATCTCAGGGAAACATAATGTGATCGATATAACATCTCCCTGATTTTGATAGGTCACGGTGAAACAAGGAGAACAGGGGACGACTGGAAATTTAATTGCCTTTGGCATCACTGTGATATGTCTTGGCGACTGTTCCAATGTTGATTAATAAAATTCAAATACTGTGGCCAACATGTGGATGTTCAAATACCATTGTAGGCTGACATGAAATGATCCCGAATTTGGTGGTAGGCTGACGTGGGAGCTCCAAGTGATATGTTTTCTAATGCTGGTGTATATATATGCATTTTGTAATTGTAAAATCATCATCAGCTATTAGTTATTCGATATAAAGTAGGAAAATTATATGGATACAATACAATAGATTTATCAAATCAGAGACTATGATGCATGTTTTCAAAATGGAGGTATTTATGAAAGTCAATTGATGTCGCTACACATTTCTAGTGTCAATTATCTGTTGAATTTAATGAAAGTATTGCTAAGTTGTCTCCAAGATGGATTCTTTCTGATTGTTTAGATTGATATAACAAGTTTATATTCAATTCATCAGTGCACATTTTCTGTTTCTGTGTGGTTAATCAATTGGTTCTTTCAAGCAAAGATTAAATCCTTTTAATTGATCATAGTAATCAGAGAGATTCATTTGGATTGTTAAAGTAGAGCTTAGTAGTCATAGTCTTGCATGTTTATACAAGTTGTAAACAAAATATATGCTAGATAACTTGAGTTATCCCTAGAGAGTGTTGCTCATCTTGATTTCATTTGACTCTGCATATCCAATAAGGCACTCGTCTCTACAGTTTCATCATTTGGGTTCATTCAGTTTCTTTACATCTGTTAATTGAATGTTTTAGAATTTAGATTAGAAGATTGCTATTACATTATGTACCAAGTTTGAATTCATTTGTTCATTGTCATCTGCCATTGTGGTAAAATCACTACAAGAAGGATAATTATAAGTCAAGATTGCTTCATTCAGATAGGTACACCCACCTAGGTCTGGCAGCACCTGAAGAGTAGAAGGTTTAATTCATTTGACCTTATCTGTTACCCTAAAACGTTCCAAGAGATTGGCAGCCTCTTGAGGCATTTCACTTGCATTTTTGAGAGCTAACAACCACGGTCTACCTAAGACATGGTTGTATGTGAGATCATTAGGCATAACATGCATTGGTGTTTCCAATGTGGCCACTCCAACTATAATAGGTAAAGTGATCACAACAAGTGGTTGTTTATTGATATTGTAAAATCCCCTAATTGATAAAGGATCGGGTCGAGTGCTTGATTTATCGACACCAAGTCTAATGAGAATGTTCACTCCACATACATTAAGAGAAAAATTGGTATGCACAAGAGTTCTCTTAATCCCTTTTCATTTGCATTGAGTGATAATCATAAAAGGTTCATTTTGTTTTTGCCCTTCCAAAGGAGGAAGCTCACTTTGGTGGAAAACAATTTCAACATTTATGCAATGAATCATGGCTTCTATATTATTTGGTTGTGTATTAGAAGGGATAGGAACTTGTTGCAAGGCTGATTGGATCATGTTGTGATAGTGAGGGTAGGCTTCAATAAGGTCCCATAAAGAGATTTTAGCAAGAGTATTCTAGAGTTTTTCAACAAGATTGTATTCCTTTCCACTAGGAAGATCTGGTAAGATAGGTTTAGAGGGAATAGGATTAGGAAAAGGTAAGGGTATTGGAATTAGTTGTGGAGGTTGTGGATTATTTCGAGTGTTATATGTATGAGAAATGGTATTATAACTCAGCTACTATGATACATTATTTTGAGGTGAGTAGAGGATGAGTTCGGGTTTGTTTTGAGTTGGAGGTTTATGTGAAGGGGGTTAAAGGATGAGTTGAGGGTGAATAATGTTAACATCCCTTAGCAAGTGAGATTCTATATCATTATTGTGGTTCTTATCTTGCATCATGATATCCTTCTAAGGAGCAGGGTTTTGAGGAGAACTACAAACCAAATTTTTATGACATTCTAAGGTTGGTTCTTTGAAAAGGACTTCATCACAAGTAAGAGAATGATTAATAGCTGAATTGTCTTGCCCAAGAATGGTTTTTTTTAGGTGAAGAGGGATAGCTAAAATTCTCATGACCTTCATGGAATAGGTCTTCTATCATCAAAGTATCATCTTCACAACAATGAGAAGTACTAGGAGAAGAAGAAATTGTAGTGTCATGATCATCTAAGGTTGTGTTATGTTGGTTGTGAAAATTTTTATCACTAAGAGAGGTAAAAGGAGAGAAACAACTATGATTCTCTAAACTATGATTAATTAATTCTTCTACTAAAATATCTTCGTCACCAAGAGGAGGGATTTTATGAGAAGAAAAAGTATGATCACAAGGAATGGACCAAGTTGTAGTCTCTTTCACTAAAAGACTCTCATAGGGAGGGGATAGGGAATGTTTCTTAACATGTCTAAATATGTATTGTACTAGCATTGTTTGAATAAGAATGAAAAGAACATGTAACCATTTCATGCAATGTTTCAACAATATGAACAATGTATATGCAAAGATACAAAACACTTTTATCCAATGTATGTAATGCCTTAAGAATGTAAACAATGTATATGCAAGAATGAAAAGTTATGTTACCAAACTTATGCAAAGTTTTATGAATAGAAATATTGTGTAAGAAAAAGTGAAAAGAACTTTAATCGATGCTATGCAACATTTTAGAAATGTAATCATTTTTAGATGTAAGGATGTTTGCAAATGAAGTTATTTGAATAATGAGTAATCTAAAATGATTTTTTTGAGCTAGATGCATAAAAAAATGTTCTAGAAACATTCCAAGCCTATACTATATGATACCAGGAGGATTAGGAAGGACAAAAATGAGGTTTTTGATGTTGTAACAGAAAGCCAAAAATCTAGACAGGGACTGATTCATCCAACATGGTGAATGAGTCCCAATAAGGATTTTTGGAAAAAAATTCAAAAATGTTGAATTATTTTTGATGTGTTTGATGTTTTATGATGCATACCTAAGATGGATATGCAAAAATTTAGAAATTTTTAAGGAAATTATATGCAAAAATGTAAACTAAATGACCTTTTCGCTAATGCAAGTTTTTGAAACCCTGGAATGCAAAACAATGTAGAATCTAATGTATAAAAGCTATTACTAGGATGATGATGGAATCCTAATTAGAAAAGAAAGTATTTTGAAGGTAGGTTCACCAAAATGAACCATCAATTTTGTGGTTCTATGTACTTCTCTTACACTTTGAGGGTTTTTCACCTAAAAGGAGATAGATGTAACACTAAAATTGAGGTGGTTCACTCAATATAAGATATGTATGATGAAATTATGTCTAAATTCAATGATCTAGATGTAGAAAACTACTGAAACCTATTGATTATTGAATGGAAACTAGAGAAATACAACTTATTTGTAAACACATTGTGTAAAGCAAAAGCACCTAGAAATGAATGCAAATTGCAACATAATTCGATGAAACTGAAAGTGTGCACCTGAGACTTCACATGGAGAATAGAAATGACATCTAAAATTTTGTAGATCCTAATTTTTATGACTTGTGGGACTCATTCGCTAGTCTAGGAAAATCAATCCAAGTTTTGTGAAACTATACTGAAACCCATTTTGGACAAAAGGGTATCCAAAAAAGTAGAAAACAAAAATCAAGCCTGGAAGTGGGAATCATTCGCCACTCATGGTGAATGAGTCAACTTTTGAATTTATGAAGATTCAAAGGTGGAAATAGGAGCCTTTAGTATGCCCTTTTTGCTTCTTTAGGTGTCTAGTTCTGAAATTGTCAAATCTAGGCCCAAAAGTGACTTTTTGTGGGTATTTTGACTTATCCAATGAAGAGATGACTTGAACAAATTTGGAATTTAATATTCAATGATTTCCAAACCTCCAAGATGTCTAAATCTATATACGCACAAGACAAGAAAGATAAATGTTTGATGTTAGGGCATGGGGTTTTTCCTTGGTCCAACCCCTTTTAGGTAATTAAACCAAAAGAGAGAAAGAATGTAATGAATCATGCAATAATGGAGTAATTACCTTGCCATGATATTAATCTTGAATTTCTACAAAAAAAGATGAAGAATCTACCCTTGAATGTCTGAGGAAGCTATCTTGATGACTAAAACTCTAACTTGCTTGAGTTGAATGAGAAGATAGATGATGAATTAATGATAAGAGATGTGTGAATGAGTTGAGAGATTAATGGGGGTTAAAATGGATGGAAAAAAACTTATTTATATACACTTATTCCCTAATTAATTGAAAATACAATATCATAGGATGACATAAGGTCTTAATGAATAAAAAATAGAAAGAAATTTGAAATTATCTTTAATTTTGTGCCAAGAGGGACTCATTCACCACCCATTGCAAATGGGTCCAACTCTAGGCTTGCAAGTAGGTGTCAGTAATTAAGTTGTATTTAATGAGGTTTGTCAGGTTTGTATTAAAAAACACACTTAATTATGGCCTATAAGTGCATAAAGAGGTCAAGTAAAGCATAAGAAAGGTGCAAATAGTGATAATAAGCCTAGAAAAGCATGAAAGCTTATTACAAGACTTTGCAACACTATGAAATAGGACCAAGTAATAAGTGATAAAGAGGTGATTTTTAGATGAATTATGATGAAAAGAGTCTAGAAAAGTGTAGAAATGTTTCACAACACCTTCAAAATACATCAATTAATGCATTTTATTTAGTTTGCAAGGGTCCAAGACCTAGTGTGGATGTGTAAAACACCTCACAACACCAAATCAAGGCCATATTAAGTCCATTTTATCATCAATTATTACCCAAATAAAGAAAGTTTCCTTTTTTCTATGGTACACCGATAAGACATCTTCTTCAAAGATAAAAATTACCTGTGCTATGATCAGTACCAAGCAAATAGATATTGATACCAATGAGAAAGAAACAACCATGGAACCATATGATCCTAAATTTCCTAAGTTAAATCTACTTCCCTTGGGAGATACAATTGATATACCAATGGACATAAATGATAAATAAAAATTTGTAAGATCATGAAGTGCCTTTATGATGAAGAACAAGAGGAGACTGCAACCTTGCTTCATGACTTTCCTAAAATTTTTGCTTGGCAATATTCAAACATGTCAAGAATAGATTTGAAGATAGTGACACATAACATTAGTCTTGCTAAAAATTCTAAGCCTATTTGACAAAAGATATGCAAAATGAATACTAAAATAGCCTTGCTTGTTAAAGGAGAACTTGCAAAAATCCTTGAAGTAAGTTTCATTTGACCTTTTGATTATTCTCTATGGATCTCAAACATTGTTGTAGTTGCAAAACTTGACAATTGTATTAGGATGTGTACAGATTTTCATGACTTGAATAAATCCTCTTTAAAGGATGGTTTTCCCCTTATTAATATCGACATGATAGTGGATTCAACTACAAGACATGCTTTGTTGTCATTCATGGATGGATTTTATTAATATAATCAAATATTTATCAACCCACAAGATCAATATAAGACAACATTCACAACTATTTGGGGGACATTTTGTTGAGTTATGATACCTTTTGGATTAAAGAATGAAGGAACAACCTATCAACGAGGCATGCCATTGATACTTAATGATTACATACAAAATTTTGGAAGACTATGTTGATGATATCCTAGCCAAATCATTAATAAGACAAGACAATGTGGGTATCCTTCAGAAGATCTTTGAATGGATGCATATATACAACATGAGACTAAATCCAAAAAAAATTGTCTTTAGAGTAGATAGTAGAAAACTTTTATTGTTTATCATATCTCATAGATGCATTGAGGTTGACATAAATAAAATTGATGTTATAAACAACATGCCACTTCCTAGAAATATTTCCCAATTGTGTACATTATAAGGTAGAATTCAATCCATCTGTCATTTTGTTGCCTCCTTAGCCAATCAAACATTTCCTTTCAGACATCTCAAAAAGGATGTGCATTTTGATTGGAATGAGGGTTGCAAACAGGCCTTTGAGAGTTTGAAGGAATACCTTGCAACTCCACCCATTTTGCAACCCGCTATGCCAAAGAAACAGTTCATCCTTTATATAGCCACATTAGCCTATGCTCTTGTAGCATTGTTGGCTAAACAAGATGAAAGTGGTAAAGAATATCATGTTTATTACATTAATCAAAATCTAATATATTAAGCAATGTGATACACACCAATTGAAAACAAATGTTTGGCTCTTTTATTTGCTACTAGTAAGTTGCGACACTATTTTCTAAACATAGAAAGACAAGTAATGACTAAATTCAATCCTCTTAAACATCTTTTTAATAAAATAGAATTATCAAGACATCTAGCTAAATGGGTAATGTTTTTGACTAAGTTTGACCTTAAGTTTATTTCACAAAAGGAAATCAAGAGTCAAGCCTTGACTGACCACTTGGATAATGCTCCTTCTCCTTTAGTAGTACCTAGCAATGACTCTTTTCCTAATGGCAGTGTGTTGACAATAGAAATTCCTACATGGAAATTATATTTTGATGGATCAAAGTGTAGAATAGGCTCTAGTGCTAGGGTTATATTAATTACACCCACAGGAAAGACTATACTATTGTCGTATCGATTAGATTTCCTATGTACGAATAACAAAGCTAAATATGAGGCATTAATTGTTGGATTGCATGCCGATTTAATCATGGTTGTCAAAGATATTAAGATCTTTGGTGATTCACAATTAGTGATCAAACAAATAAATAGATTCTATCAAGCTAAGCATGAGAATTATTGAAATATAAGGATCTCACAATGACCTTGTTGGAACAATTTGAATCATTCACCATTGATAAAATCCCACAAAAAGATAATCAGCATGCAGATTCAATGGCGAGTGTTGCTTCTCTTATATCACCTCAAGATCCTTCAAAGGACATCATATTCACTTTTCATCTAATCATTAAACCCTCAATCAATGATATATATGAAGATGCATTAAAAACAATCAAGGATGACTCAAGTGAATGGTATGATTCCATATATAACTATCTAAAATATGGTACCATTCTCGAAACCACAACAAAAAACACCCAAACTCATTTAAAACAATTAGCAATCAATTACATAATCCTTATTGACATGTTATATAGAAGATCATTTTATGGAATTTTACTTAGGTGTCTTAGGGATATTGAAATCAATATGGCACTCGAACAAGCTCATGTGGGGACCTATGGAGGTAATTTTGGAGGAAAGTGTTGAGTGAAAAAAATCCTTCATATGGGATACTACTGGAAAAATATGGAAAAATATTGCTATGCATATGTTAAGCGATGTCACAAGTGTAAAAAACACAACAATTTGATTCATGCTTCTACTTCTTAGCTCCATGCCCAAATCCCTATTTGTTTGTTCTTCATATGGGGACTAGATCTAACTGGAAAAATCTCACAACTGGCTTCTGTTGGACATACGTTTATCATTACCTCAATCAATTATTTTACAGAATGGGTAGAAGTTGTTCCTCTTTGATCCACCACTACTGATGTGATATGTCATTTCATATTGTAATAGATTATTGCTTTCTTTGGACTCCCTTCTGCATTAATTTTAGACAATAGAACGCCATTTAAAAATAATGATGTGAAGAAGTTCATGGAAACATTTCATATCCAACATCAATTTTCAACACTGTACTACCCACAACCTAATGGTGAAGCTGAAAGCACTAATAATATTCTTGAATAAATCCAAGAGAAAATTGTTAACAAATATCACAAATATTGGCACACACAATAAAAATATGCACTATGGGAATATCACACAAGTTTCCTATCATCTACATGAAGTACACCCTACAACCTTGTTTCTGGTACCGAGGTAATCATGCCCTTGGGGTTAGAAATCTTGACATTAAGGATTTCTCTTCAAGGTCTTGTCGATAATGACAACTATAAGGATCAAAGATTAGACCAGCTTGAAATGCTTGATGAACAACGCATTAACACTCTTGAACATCCCCAAGCCTACACTAAGCAATTACAATGTAAACACAATCACCATGTCATCCCTCAGACATTTAATAAGGGCGATTTAGTCTTATATGAAATCAAAGATACACTAGGGTATGTGCAGGATCATGATGCGCCAAAAAGTGGCAATATCATGGGTATGTGGTTGCCAACTTTTTTTTACCCAAAATTGATGAAATGAAAAGGATTTTTAGAAGATATTATCATCTTTCCACCAATATAAATTATGCTTTAATTTGAATTTAATAAGTAATTATTAATCATTTTCTTTTCAAATTACAACTAAAGTCCTGATTGATAGACTGATTGAAAAACATCTATACATTTCAAATGGTATCACATTTTTTGAATCCAAAATATGTGTCACATTCTATGCTTCACTTACTATAGGATTACAAAAAGAAAAATTGAATTTCATGAAGTTTTGACCAAGTTAAGGTGGTCAGACATATGATTTTTTTATATTTTTTAAAAGTTGTAATAAAAAATACATAATTAATTATTTACTTGGAAAAAAATTACAAAAAAATATGCATCACATCGGGACATGAGTCATCTACTTATATCTAAATCTTATAAAAAATATTATCATTTTATTGTGGTTAGAGTGGTAGACAGACACCTACTTATTTTTTCCCTGAAATTTAAGTACTACTACATTAAAATTTCAAATTTTCACCAAATAGTTTTTTTGTTTTTTAAACAAGCCTAGTAGTTTAGAAACTACATTCAATTTTCTACAAATTTTATTCTTACATATTTTTGAAATAATATAGATTTAACTTATTCAAATTTTTATGTCAAGTTTCCTAACTCTGATTTTTCTAATTTTTTTGCCACTTAAGGACCTGTTTTTTCCATGATGATCTTGCACATACCCACTACTATCAACTGTGTTGAGAAAGGAAAATTCAGTCCTAATTGGTTAGGACCCTATATAATGAATACAAATTATAGATCTGGTGCTTACACATTAACAAATCTAGATGGTACATCCCTCAAAGACCCTATCGATGTCTCCCATTTGTGTCGGTATTACATTTAATCCCTTTGAATGATATGAATGGAAAAATAGTGTTGTTAAACCTATCAGATTATATCCTATATGCTTTCTCACTACTTCGTTCTTGACAACCAGTTATGTGTGTCTCTTGAACACTATGGTAATTATTTAATAATTACTTTTGGTTTCATACTATTCAAATTCATTATGTGTCTTGTGCCTATCACCATGTTGTATCTAAAATAGATTGTAGCAAGTTTTAATTAGATCATATAAACTTTGTTAAATCATGATGACATTAATTAAGTAATCTTACAAAGGCTATTTAATTAATCATATTTCCATTTAACATTCCACACATAAAGATGAATAATAACACATCAAATGCTCAAACATATATATATATCAAAAATTTATGTACATCTCATCAATATATGCAATATCACTGGTGCCTATGGCTACTAGATCCCATAGGATCTACTACTTGCACTAGTTTGGTAGCAGTACGTCGAGAGATGGTGGTATGTGATCGTGATCACGATCCACCAAATCTGAGTGAAAACTCTAAGCCCCATATTTGTCCTAGGGCCTTTCGATGTTCCCCTACTGTCTGATCCCTCTCTACCTATAGTCGAGCTCTCTCTGATTCTAGTCTCTAAAACTCTGTTGTAGTTTAGGATGACTGCGCCTTTGCCATAGTATCAGCTTGATAGACTCACCTCCTCAAACTCTCATATGTTGCCTGTAATATCATGAATGGTCTGAGTGACTCTAGTTCCTTATCCACAATGGGTGGGGGCACATAATCTAAGTCTATCTCCTCCTCATTGATAGATGTTGGCACTATCTCTACAGCTACTTGACAATAGAGATCTTGCCAATCCCTCATAGCTCCTACAAGGTATAAAAAAAACACAATCAATACACATCATAATATATATATATATAAAACAATACAAAAAATCACAAATCACATGCACAAATACAATATCATCACCTATATCTCTTGTAGGCTAAGAAATATCAACCTCATCCTATGCGGGGGGCATGGAAGATGTGCTAGCCTCTCCATGACTATGAGTACTAATGCCTACTACAGCTACTACTCGTGATCTAGTCATACGAATGGGAAAGGACTCTCCCCAGTCATGTTGATCCTCAGCTACTATCTCATCATCCTCACTTGGGAGTGGCTCCTCCTCTTGGTCCTCCTCATCCTCATCCTCCTCCCCTCCATCCTAGCCATCATAGTTAGGATCTATATCCTCATCATACTCCTCATCAATGACATCGGTAAATATGTTTGTAGCTTTGTACCATGTCTGCTTGGCCATCCCTCTTTATCATCTCCCTCATCTAGAAATGGTCATGCATCTCCAATAGGCTCATCAATCAGATATATAGGAGATGGTCTTGATGTAAGGAAAGCTAGATGCGGAAAACAACTCTCCTAACATCAATACCTTAGGGAAGAATGCAGATATACTTTTAATTTTTCAATTACAGTTCAATTAAGATGCACTATGAACTAAATAGCAGAAACAGAGTATTTGACAATCACACATGAACACCAGATATATGTGGGACAACCCTTATGGGAGAAAAATGCACCACACTAAGAGAAGTCACTTTGTATTACAATAACAAATAATTACATATAGAGTTCTGACTTATCTTTCTGATGCCAGATTACAACAACTTTCACAATGATCAATCTTGTATAGGAACCTTCAAGTTATAGTCTGCATAGAATATAATTCATCCACTGATACAATCACTCAACAATCTGTCGATTCAACCAACCGATCACAATCTACAATCAGAGAGTATAACCATGTTGTTCCATGTCCATCGAGCCTCCTCATAGAACCATCACAATGAACTATCTTCCAACTATTCAGATTCTGCTTCTCCTATTGGTCTACGAGACTCCACATAGGATGGTCAAACAGTCAAAAGAATTCACATTGTATCAGCATGTCAGTGAGACACAAGAAGTGTCTCCCTAATGCCCTAAAAGCTCCATATCGATGTTGCCAAGAGTTATCATTATCGCTAAGATGTTCTATCAAGATTTCATGTGTTACACCGAAGCACAAAGCAGTCAGCGAGACCTATTGCTTTCGCTACGAGATCATAGTGAGGTCCAAAAGTCTCATAGATGTGAGTTTACCATTCGACAAGAGTATCGTTCTTCACCAAGACCTCACGCCAAGTCATCAAAGGTTATACCAAAGTCACATGTTATGCCGAGCTCCAATCACTAGTTAGCGAGACTTATTAATATTGCCAAGAGGTTTCTCTGAGATCAAAAATGGCACCCAAAGTCATCAACAGTCGCCAAGACATATCACCTTCACCAAGAGTTCTTATTGAACACATATATGTTACACCAATGACCACCGTTCGCCAAGAGCTATACCGAAGACTTCTCATCATCAGCGAGACTCAATAATGTCGATGGGACTTCTCCCCGAAGCCCTTTGAGTTACCTCGAATGAATATGTAACATATTGTCGACGAGACTTTAACACATCACCCAGACTTCTCCCCAAACTACGCCTTTCGACCAAGGGTCTCAACGATAAGCGATAGAATGGCCTGTTGGCCAAAGATCTCCCTGAGCGGTAAGAGGTCACACCAAAAGCTTCTTGCCACAGCAAAGACTCCAAAGAGTAACCATTCGGTGAGACTCCTCCAAAGTCATAGCCACTTGTACAAAACATGGTATTCCAAAATGCTAATCGGCCAAACATAGAAAATGTCACACTGACTTGGCTCCAATGGAGGTTTTAGCCTGTGATGATTGAGGCACATATTTCCAACAATCTTCCACTTGATGAAGATCACACAGGCACCTCTAGAGCACAAAAAAACTTACTAAAAATCATGGGCTCTAAGGCCCATACAACTGGCACACCACCTAAACTTGTCTGTGCTCACTAGCTTTGTCAGTGCATCTGCAACATTCTCCAGAGTATCAACCTTTTCCAAAAAGACCTTTCCATCCTTTGCCATATATCATACAAAGTGATACTACACATCAATATGTTTCATCTTGGCATGGAAAGTAGGGTTGTTTGCTAGAAAAATTGCACTCTGACTGTCACATAAAATAGTTATCTCCCCTGCATCAAAACCAATGTTAGAACACAAAACATTTCAACCAAACTGCTTCTTTACAAGCACGAGTAGCTCCCATGTATTCAACCTTTGTGGTGGACAAAGCGACTACAGCCTCCTGCTTGCTAATCCAACTCACTGCACCACCATTCATCATGAAAAAGTATCCACTGGTGGACCTCCTATTGTCAATGTCCCCTACCCAGTCAGAATCCACATAGCCTTGAATACTGAGAGTCCTCTATGATTCAACTAAATTCCCATGGTAACACAAAGAAAAATATGAAGTACCCTTCAAATATTTGAAAACTCTCTTTACAGTATCCCAATGTGTCCTTCTAGGATTAGCCATAAACCGACTAAGAATTCCCATTGCTTGGGCAATGTCTAGCCTTGTACAGACCATTGCATACATGAGACTACCAACTACACTAGCATAGGGTACACTGGTCATGTCCTCCATCTCAGTAGGATATTTTGGATAGTCCTCAACAGATAGCTTTGTTCCCTGCAAGACTGGAACAACTAGCTGTTTGCAATCATTCATACAAAATCTCTCAAGAATAGTCCTAATATACTTACTCTGACTGAGCCATAGTTTTCTATTCCTCCTATCCCTAGTTATCTCCATCCCTAGAATATACCTTGCTGCACCAAGATCTTTCATTTCAAACTTAGCAGACAGAGACTTAAGATCAAAAATCATTAGCTTACTATTGCCTATGAACGACATATCATCAACATATTGAGAAATAATAAGACTCGATCACTTTCAGCTTTATAATATACACAATGATCATATTTTGATCTCACAAATCCCAAAGACAATACAAAAGTATCAAATTTTTGGTACCACATTCTAGGTGACTGCTTTAACCCATACAGAGACTTCTTTAATTTGCATACCGGTTTTTCTTTACCTTTTTCAACAAAGTGCTTAGGCTGGGACATATAGATTTCTTCTTCAAGATCACCATGAAGAAATGTTGTCATCATCCATTTGTTGACCTCTAAGTCATATCAAAGTGACAAAAGAAATCTATAGATGTCAGCTTTGCTACAGGAGAAAATATCTCCCCATAATCAATTCCCTCAACCTGGGAATAACCCTTTGCAACCAGTCTTGCCTTGTACTTTTCTACACTACCATCCAGACCAATCTTTTTCTTAAATACCCAGGTTTTCTACCTTCAGCAAGGGCACCAGACTCCAGGTATCATTCTTTTCTAATGATGCCATTTCTTCTTCCATGGCTTCCAATGAAGAGTCTGAATTAGACATTCTAAATGCCTCTTTTACAGTCCTAGGCTCATCAGTGCTAGAAATCAAAGCATAGGCACAAGTAGAATCAATCAAAGAGAACCCATACCTATCAGGTTGTTTTCTTTCTCAGGTTGACCTCCTCACTGGCTGAGGCTGAGGCTATTCTTCTTCTTCTAAACTTTCAGAACTGCTTGAGCTCTCCTCAGTTTTAGGTACATTTTGAATTTTCAATTCCTCTTTCTCTAGTGTAGGAGGAATTACAGTTACATCCTTATTGTTTTTTGACTTTTTCTCTAACTACAGATCCAAGGTGGAAGGTTTCAGCTCACATAATATTACACTTTTTTTGTATACAACCTTCTCCGTATCAGGATTCCAAAGCTTGTATCCTTTTATGCTAGCACTATAGCCAATAAAAATACATTTGATAGCCTTGTTCTCCAATTTAGATCTTTTCACATCCGAGACATATGCATATGCCTCATATCCAAAGACTCAAATATGTCTAAGAGAGGGCTTCTTACAAGACCACACTTCAAGAGGTGTTTACTCAACAAGAGTAGAATTTGGAGATAGATTAATCAAGTAACATGCAATAGCAGTAGCCTCAGCCCAG
Organism: Sequoia sempervirens; assembly: GCA_007258455.2. Lineage (NCBI taxonomy): Eukaryota > Viridiplantae > Streptophyta > Pinopsida > Cupressales > Cupressaceae > Sequoia > Sequoia sempervirens. The sequence continues at coordinate 109,867,153 of VDFB02000008.1, read as the reverse complement.
AACTTCTCCTCCAAGCCAACACTACTAAGCATACTTCATGCTCTCTCCATCACTATTCTATTGAACCTTTCTGCAACTCCATTCTGCTGTGGAGTATAAGGTGTAGTCTTGTGTCTTTTAATCCCATGGTCTTTACAGTATCTTTCAAAATCATTAGAAAAAAATTCACCGCCATTATCAATCCTTAAGCATTTTATTTTTCTACCAGTCTGATTTTCAACAAGATTTTTTAATTTTTTAAACCAACCGAATACTTCTAATTTACTTTTCAAAAAATATAAAAATGCTCTTCTTGAATAATCATTAATGAACGATATGTGGTATCTTGACTTACACAAAGAAGGAACATCCACTAGACCAAACATATCTGAATGAATATAATCTAGCAAACCAGAAGATTTATGAGGACTAGAATAAAAAGAAACACAATGTTGCTTTCCGTATATACAATGCTCAAAAAATTCAAATTTGAGATTACAATCTTCAAGCCCCTCAACTAGGTTTTTATTCTATAAGGTTTTTAAACCTTTTTCTCCTATGTGGCCTAACCTATGATGCTAGATCATAGTCTTCTCTGTTGGAATTTTTACTTCAATAGAGTTTACATAATTAGGGATATTTCCCTCTTTATCTCCATGAGTAGTTTTCAGTGACTTTCCAGAGACAATGTTACATTGAACAGGGTACCAATTCAAGCACCTCTAGCCAACACCATTGAACCTCTAGTCATCTTGCAGCCATTTCCAGAGAATGTGACTTGTACTCCAATATCATTGAGCTTACTGATAAACAGTATATTTCAAGCCAGACCAAGTATGTGCATAACATCATTAATTCCCTTTACTCTGCCATCAGGAAATTGGATTCTAACTCTTCCACGGCCAATAATCTCCAAAGTTGAATCACTTGCTAAGTACACCTTTCCACCATCATATTCTTCATACTTCATGAACCAGTCTCTATGAGATATCATGTGAAAATATGCACCAGAATCAATCAGCTAGACATCATCAGATGCCTGTGTAGCCAAGGCTACAATGAAGGCGTCTACATCACTATGAGAAGAGTCATTGTCCGAGGAATACTTCTTCTTCTTCTCCTCTTTACAATCCTTTTGGACATGACCAGGTGTCCCACAGTTCTAGCACTTCACCTTGGACTTCTTTCCAAGAGACTTTGATCTCCCCTCTGATTTCAATTTTGATTTCTTGTCCTTCTTCTTTCCTTTCTCTTTCGGTCTTCCTCTAACAGCAAAAGCTTCCTTCACCATCTCAGAAGATTTCCTTCTCATCTCTTATGATAGAAAAGATGCAACAACATCTTCCATCTTGAAATTTGATGTTGTACTCCCAATAGCCATCACTAGATGATCCCCTGAGTCTGGCAAAGAACACAAAAATAGCATACAACGATCCTCTTCTTCATTCTTCACACCAACAAATGTCAATTTAGCAATCAACATATTAAATGCATTCAAATGATCAGCGATAGACCCTCCTTCCTACATTCTCAACGAGTGCAGCTTCTTCCTCAGGAAGAGTTTATTCACCAAAGATTTCCCCTGATAAATAGATGCCAGTCTCTTCCACAAGGAAGATGCAGTCTTCTCTTCATGCACATTCAGAAGAACTGAGTATGCCAAATAGAGCCTTATCAACCCCTTAGACTTCCTATCTACAAGATCCCAATCTTCTTGCTTCATGCCTGTAGGTTTAGTTCTAGACACTGCAAGCCATAGATCAAGATCAACTAGAAGATCCTCCATCTTGAGTTTCCACAACTCAAAGTTACTGCCATTGAATTTCTCTATTTCAATCTTTCCTAATGTACTAGCCATATTAATCTATAATTAGAAATTGACCAACTTCTACAAGACTCCCATTGAACAAAATTGACACAAAAAACCCAACATACCCACAAGGATAACACAACTGGCCAGGCTTTGATACCACTTGTAAGGAAAGATGGATGCAGAAAACAACTCTCCTAACGTCAATACCTCAGAGAAGAATGCAGATATACTTTTAATTTTTCAATTATAGTTCAATTAAGATGCACTATTAAGTAAATAGCAGAAATAAAGTATTTCAAAATCACACATGAACACTAGATATACATGGGAAAACCCTTACGGGAGAAAAACCCACCACACCAAGAGAAGTCACTTTGTATTACAGTAACAAATAATTACATACAGAGTTCTGACTTATTTTTCTGATGCCAGATTATAGAAACTTTCACAATGATCAATCTTGTACAAGAACCTTCAAGTTACAGTCTGCACAAAATAGAATTCATCCACTGATACAATCACTCAACAATCTGTTGATTCAACCAACCGATCACAATCTACAATCACAGAGTATAACCATGTCATTCCATATATGTCAAGCTTCCTCACAGAACCGTCCCAATGAACTATCTTCCAACTGTTCAGATTCAGCTTCTCCTATTGGTCCACGAGACTCCACATAGGATGGTCAAACAGTCAAAATAATTCACATTGTATCGGCATGTCGATGAGACACAAGAAGTGTCTCCTCGATGCCCTAAAATCTTCATATCGATGTCACCAAGAGTTATCATTATCACCAGGATGTTCTATTAAGCTTTCATGTGTTACACTGAAGCACCAAGCAGTCGGTGAGACCTATCACTTTCACCAGGAGATCATAGCGAGGTCCAAAAGTCTCATAGATGTGAGTTTAACATTTAGAAAGAGTATTGTTCTTCGCTAGGACCTCACACCGAGTCATCAAAGGTTATATCGAAGTCACATGTTATGCCCAGCTCCAATCACTAGTTAGCAAGACTTATTAATGTCGCCAAGATGTTTCTCCGAGATCACAAATGTCACCCCAAAGTCATCAACAGTCGACAAGACATATCACCTTCACTGAGAGTTCTTATCGAACACATATATGTTACACTGATGACTACCATTCACCAAGAGCTATACCAAAGACTTCTCATCATCGGCGAGACTCACCAATGTCGCTGGGGCTTCTCCTCGAAGCCCTTTGAGTTACCCCGAATGAATACGTAACGTACTATCGGTGAGACTTTAACACATCGCCCATACTTCTCCCCAAACTAAGCCTTTTGGCCAAAGGTCTCAACGATAAGCAATAGAATGGCATGTCAGCCAAAGATCTCCTCGAGCAGTAAGAGGTCACACTGAAAGCTTCTTGTCACAGCGAAGACTCCAAAGAGTAACCGTTTGGTGAGACTCCTCCAAAGTCATAGCGACCTGTACAAAACATGGTGTTCCAAACTGCTCATCGGCCAGACATAGAAAATGTCACACCAACTTGGCTCCAATGGAGGTTTCAGCCTGTGATGATTCAGACACATATTTCCAACACATGATACTATCCACCACTCATACTCACCTATGGCACCAATGTTGTTCATGTCAGAGACTAGAGACTCATCATGATGTGAGTACTTGGTATCACTATAAGCAAAATTATTTAAAGTGAGCCATATTGTATCACCTAGTCTCCAGGAATTCCTCACTGACCTCCTAAAAAAGTGTTGTTCCCTAGGTGGTCTCTGAATTTTCCCAAACTACCACATGACTCAATCATAGTAGAAGGGAAGTACTACATGATCATGTTGTCCAACCCAAAATCTATCTAACTGTAATCTCCTTAATTTCCTTGTGTGATTTGGCCACTGAAGTGTCAGCTAGTAAGGTCTCCACAAGATCTCATCCTCCTCTAGTCAGTCAAATCTCACTCTCCAAAAGTGTAAATCCTCATACTATCACAACCATAATAGAGGATAGACAAAGGCCTGAGGATACCCCACTACTATCAAACATGAGAATCCGGTATGTCTAGTACACATCATATGCTCAAGGAACCAAACCTATAGAACTGTGTAGTGTACCATACTATTCACCTCCTAAAACATGATCCATCAAAGATCATAGTATAAATGTGCTAGGATATAGTGCCCCTAGGTGTATACTATCCTATTCTTTGACATCTAGTGTATTAGATGAACTAGTACCCCTCAAGTTGTGTTACATGCCCATCTAGGATAAGTACTAGTACAACTGTGTGCATCATAATCCATCTCACCATAGAAGCTCATGAATATAATGACATCACAAGATTCATCCATCCTCTCACTCACTCATCATGCACTTTCCCATCTAGACAATACTACATATCAACATTCCACTCATAAAATGTATGATCTCTTTGGAATCATACCTGCTAGCCCCAAATAGGAACTAAGAGGATAGGGTGGATGTCCTCTAGAGTAATCTTCATCTCACCATTTGGAAGGTTAAATGTACACGTGTGTGCATCCTAGCGCTGGGCTAGCGCCATCAAAATAGTATCATGGTACCTCATGGGGGGCATGAGGTATGCCCAATATATCCCCATAGCTTGCAAGTGCTCTATATTCTCCACTAAAAGTCTAGGGGCTAGATCTCTAAGAAATCTAAGTTGTCTACAACCTAGATGTTGATGTGAATGGGTCAGTACCTATCAATAAATTAAAAATACACCCTACAAGCAATCTCCAATCTATCAATTTTACATTATTCATCTTAAAATCGTGCTAAAGTCCCTCTAGTGTGCTTTCCTAAAGGCCCTAGACACTTTAGAACCCTTTCAAGACACTTTGCAAAAAAGTGGGACACTTTGTGAAGAAAAGGGATACTTTTCAAACAACTGGGAGACTTTTTGAAAAAGGAGACACTTTGCAAAAAAAAATTCCAAGATCCTAAATTAATTTAGAAATGCATAAAAATCATTAAATAATTACATAATCACAAATTGAAGGTAGCATATTCGAGTCACCTCGTGATGAGGCTCTCCATGTGTCACCTGGTCCCGAAGCATGTCTAGTCTCACAAGCTCATAACCCCATCTAATTGACATCTTTCACTATTCTCTCATCACTCTCAAGCTACAAGGTAAAATGACAAAGTGACAATTTAATTCATTTTTAACTCTTTTAACTCTTTTCACTCTTATGTATGAAATTAGGGTTTTCACTATCTTAAGAGTTAATAAAGTTCTTTTTATTCCAAACAACATAACAAGTGCTAGAGAACTTCCTTTTTGACATTTTTTAATGCATTGGAATCATGATTTCATGCTTGACATCATCAATCATCTATCGTTATTTGGCATGTTACATGGATATGTCCTATGATATGATTTTCCTTATTCAACGTGGCTAGATTGCTACTTTGATTCCACCTTCGTAAAGCAAGTTAAATCAAGGGGGGGTATACATCTACCCTCAAATTTGATTTCTAAATGCATAAGAGGATTTTCGGACAACTAACAAATTTGTATTGCATTATTCAATTCCTAATGTTGTGTTTTTACAGATAACTACACCAAGGGCTTCATTCTCCCATCTTTTTCAAATGATTATCCTTTTATGAAGTAAAGTGTACTATTTAGAGTCCTTTAGCTCTCATATGCACATAGAGTCATATGGGGGTCAAAGTGGGGGCTGAATGTAGCACAAAAAATTATATAATCTTGAAGAAAGAGGAAATTTCACACTTAATTTGGACCTATTTTGTCATCCTTGCATTAATTATTCCTTAAACATACCATTAATAGGCCCCTAAGACTCATTATTTTGGACCTTGAGGCTTATTCCATCCACAAATCATACAAATCCCAAAAAATAACATTCAAATTACTCAAATTCTAGAAAACCCACCTCAAAAACCTTTGGTGGGACTAGGTCGCCCAGTGTGGCAACTTAGTTTCTTTTGGGGGATATTTCAACTTTGAGTGGGAAAATCACCGACTTAATTCAAATTTCAAATGGATGTTGGCCTATGAGGTAAAAATAATAAATAATTAGGTCTGAATACCTATAAATATAAGTTATTAGGTCATTTTTCACATCATTTAGTCATTTTCAAGAAAGAAATTCAAGAGTCAAGTGTTGAATATATTTCACAAGAAGATTCATTAGTCTATCTACAACAAAGTTGAAGCTTTAGGGCAGAAAATTAGGGGTTTTGGAGGTATTCAAGCTCACTTTTTGTCCAAAATATTTCATTTTCAAGAGTTGATCATGAATTCTTATGGAGAATCATGAAGAATTCTAGGTTGGGGAGATGCAACTAGCCATCAAGACAAGCCGAAGGACTTGTTTTCTAAGTGATTCCATCTTCCATTTTCTCTCTATCTTCAGCCTAAGGAAATTTTGCATGTTACTAATATTAATTTATAATGTGATTTAGGGTCTCTTGGAATGAGTCTTGGATCATCCTAGTTTCATTTATGCATCTTATTCTTGCATATTAGAATAGGGTTGCATCTTGCTTAAGATTTCCTAGTCTTATGCACTTAGGGCTAAGGTTTTACAACATATTTCAATATCTCTTTCAAGGTTTATATCCAAACTAGGGGTTTGACCGAAGCAAACCCCCCATTAGAAACCAAATTATATTCTATTTTGTAGGTTTTTTGATAGATTTGGATGTGAATTTTAGTTGGAGAACAAAGTGCAAACCGACTAATTTTGTTTCCACTTTTAGATTTTTAGAAAAGCCAAAGTGGACTAAGTCACCATTAGTGGTGACTTACTCACCCTACACATGTTTTTCAATTTTTTTTGTAGATCTAGATACACATTTGGCTAAAACGGGCTGCAAAGTACTTTTCCAAATCTAGGACTAAGTCGCACAGCTTAGCGTAAGTGTCCCACTATGCCAAAAAAATAGATTTTCTAGATTTTTGTAAGCATCTATAGTCTTCACCCTGGCCTCTATCAATTTCTAGGTGCGCTCTTTTTATTTGGCTTATTTTTCTTGTTTTATATTGCATTCAATCTATATTTTTGCATATAACAATGTGTTTTCAAACATCTTGCATTTCATTAGTTTTGCATGAATACTTCATCTCTTTTCTCAATTCTTTGCATTCAGGGAATTCCATTTAGGAATATTTCAATCATATTAGTATTATTCTTGAGTGAACCCCTAGGTTTTTGTGGTATACATTTCTCCTTTTAGGTGCAAAACCCTAGAAATGTAAGAGAGTGCATATCCACAAAAATTTATAGTTCAACATCCCTCCTAGATATTGGGCTTTCTATTGAAGATGTTTGCTTAGCTACGAGACATATAGTGTTTCCTGAATATTTGGAAAATCTAGATATTATACTATTTGTTGCACACCCAACTGTCGGAATCCCTTCCATGGATGATATTTCTCGATTCTTGGAACAAGGGGAAGTGGTTCCACTCTGGCCTTTCCTCACTGAACTCCATATTAATGACTTTTAAGTTCATTAGGAAGTTGCCTACATAAGGTATTTAACCCTGATGGATGAGGTGTCCCACATTGACTAAATGGCTACTCGTATCTATAGCTCGACTACCTCTTTTTTTCATTTTTTTTTTATCTTTTTCTCTTTTGCAGAAACAATTTTGATACTTGATGTATATACGTGATACACACACACACACACACACACACACACACACACACACACATATAGATTTGTTGTACATCTTAAAGTGTGTATTTACTATGCATGGTTTTAACATTTTTCATTTCATAACACAATTTCAATAATGCTTGAATTAACTCTCATGTGTATGATAAGTTAAGCAAAATTTGCTAATGCAAAGGGCCAAATAGGAAAAGAAAGAAAGAAAGAAAACTAAACAAAACAAAAAAAATCCTACAAAAAGCAAACTAACACTAACTAACCAGACTTCTAATATAACAAACTACTAACCCTAACAAAGAAATTTATTTTAATTTCTATGACTATTTCTATTATTGTTTTGGTACAAATTACAATAGGGTTATCATTAAATTCATTCAAAGAAAGCTCGAGCATCCTACTATAGCAATGAATTCTTTTAAATTTACTATGTTTAATAAACACAAATTCTAAGTTGTGCTTACCAATGACTTGGCTCATATGTATGAAAATGATCTCATTAAAGGTTGATTACACACACTTCATTTGATGTGACCATACTCTACCTTCTTTCATCCCTGGTTCATGATTTTTTCTTCTAGTTTATTCTTTTTCATGAACGAATGTGTCCATTTTTTTACTCTCTTCTCCTCTGAATATTTTTGTGTCTTTGGTCTTGTCTTCACTTTGAACATTATTAGACCAAACAATATCCCAATTTATATTACTATCAAAGAGAGAAAAAGTAAAAACTTGATACTCTGTATCTTGCATGAAATCAGAAAAATTTCTTTTTTTAGCTTGTGAATTTTCAACTTGGAGCAAAATAAATGCGTCTCCCACTCAATTTTCCCGCTCTTTCTCTTCATTTTACTTTTACACGTATAAAGAGAATGATGACTTGTCATTGTCGTTTCCTTATTTTTGATGCGATATCTTTGAATCTCAACATTCTCGCTTATTTCCCTACAAAATGTTAAAATTTTCTTTATAATAATTGCAGTTATCCAACTATTTTGATGTATCATCTAATTTTTTATAATTTTCAATTCCACTAGGGTTATACTATTTTCTCATTAATAGTCCCTTTCTTCTAGTAGTTAAAACTTATCCAGTTAACAAAATTTCCTTACACATAGCTAAACTCACCATAGTTGAAAAAAATTCACAATCAAGTTCACCATGATCAATTGTATCATGAATTCTACAATCGGTGACTCTAGAAAAGGTGAGTAAATTCAAAGGATGTAATCTCTGGTTAAAATCTTGAAAAAAATTTCAACTTGCATGAGACTTTTTCCTTACAATCTACTTTTAAAACCCAAGAATAGCAAAAATTTTAGATTCTCCCTCCTAGTGCTAGTTCCTATTGATGATGATGTCACTCACATCAACAATTTTGAATCTTTTGGAAATGGTGCAGACTATGGCGAAGGAAGCTTTGAGGATTCACAATCAAAATCAGTGCAAGTATTGAGTGGTAAGCAAGGTAAGGAGGAGTCAGAAGAGACTGACCCCAAAAAAAATATTCAAGTGGACTTGAGGGGGAAGGTTGACCCGACTGATAATCATGTTGGGAGCACTAAAGGACATGAGGTTGAAAAAACCAAAAATGTGGTGGGGGCCGCTAGAGGGGAAGGTGCTAAACAAAAACCATGGTCATCTTTGTTTAGAGTTAAACCTAAAGGTAAATATGTGTTCCCCCCAGTCAGCAACATCTCTGATCTGACAAAGGGTAAGTTTTCCATTTTTGTCCCTGATCAGGTCATTGATCACAATATTTCTCTAATGGATAGAGTGTTGGTTGGAAAATCTATTGGCCCTAGACGAAATATTGAAATTATTAGGGCTTTTGTTAAAAAAAAGTGAACCAATGGCCAAGTTCTTGTTTCTACTCTTCCTAAGGGTTACTTTGCTTTTGAGTTTACCTATAAGGAGGATATTTTGGTAGTGAGGAGTGGTGGTCCCTAGGTTATAGGAAAGTCCTCCTTGGCTCTTAAGAAGTGAACAACAAATCTAGATCTTTTAGATTCCATTTTTGAGAATGTCCTAGTTTGGGAGAGACTTCCTCGTCTTCCATTGGAATATTGTTATGAGGATGTATTCAGCAGCTTGGCTAATTCATTTGGTGATATTTTTCCAATAGATCCGATGATGGCAGCTAGGAAAAGGCTTGTGTTGGCTAGAATCTACGTGCTTTTGTCCCATAATGTTGTCCTCCCATCTTCTATTGAAGTACAATAGAAGTTCAACACTTGGGTTCAAGCTATTGAGTTTGAAATGATTCCCTTTCCTTGCTTTAAATGTAGAAAATTAGGGCACTGGGCAAAGTGTAATTCCAGTGATGTAAAAGAGAAGCCCCAGCCTAAACTGGTGACAATCTAAAAAAAGAAATCTAAAGGGGATAGAAAAGTGAGCAAAAAAAAACATATCAGAGAGAACAAGAGTAAGACATTGGAGGAACATGCGAAAGCCCCTGAAAAATAAGGATGATGTAGGGATTTAGGTTGATTTGGAGTTTTAGGATCCTCTAAACAATAAGCTAGAGAATAAAATTGGTAGGAAGGAGGATGGAGAGATTGGATTGGAAAATGGAGAGATTGACTTGGAGATCCAGGAGCCTCTAAACAATAAGCCAGAGAATGAAATTAATGGGAAGGAGGATGGAGAGATTGTCCTGCAAGATATTCCAAGTCAGGGTTCTATTGTACTAATAAAGGAAGGCAACCTGATGCAGGATATTGGGGTTCCCATCATGTCCTTGAATTCTGGAGGTAGAGGCCTATCTAGCCATGTTTGAGTTTAGGATCTAGAATCAGTAGATTCTCAGGAAATTATTAAGGATACCTTCAGGGACTCGAGTCAGAATCTAGTGAACTTGAGTGAGAATACGACCTAGTATAATAATAGATTGATGGATACCCTTCCATTGTATCAAAAAGGGCTTTCAGATAAGGATTCAGAGTCAGGAAAATAAAATGATAGTCAAGAAGATATTGATAGAGAAGATGTCAACTCTAATACCAAGAAGAAGAAGAAGAAAAACAAATAGTAGAGTACACTGATAGGAGTCTCTACCACAACTAGAGCTAAGGAAGATTGTGGGACCAAAAAGAGTAGTCAAGGAAGAAGATGTGCAAGATGGCATAGGGAGCAAGGAAGCTTTCAGGATATAGTAGATCATGGTGTTTAGAAAAGCATTCCCAAAATTTTTAAAATCCAATCCCTTGGTAAGATATGAAGATTATGTCATGGAATATAAGGGGGTTGAATAGCCTCCATAAGTAGGATGTGTTGCACAATTTTGTTAGGGATCATAAACCTGATATTTTACTTGTCCAGGAATCCAAAATGCCTAAAGAGAAAGTGGAAAAGATTAAAATTTTTAAGTTTTATGGGTGCATGGTAATAGTTCTAAAGGTGCCTCTAGGGGAATTGTTACCTTTTGGAATTTGAACTTTATTAAAGGTGAATCGCTGTTTGAGAGCACCAATCATGTGGCTACCAGATTTACCCATATCAGAGATAATTTTTGTTGGAGGGTATGTGCAGGATAATGGTGGCCCAAAAAGTGGCAATGAGGAAAAAAACACGTCTTTCATTGACCCAAAAATGCGAAAATACCATGTTGACTTTTTTTAGGCTCGAGTGTCAGTACACACCACCAAAGCAAACACCAATCCTAGTTTTCCATATC
>VDFB02000008.1:109842540-109855928 GCA_007258455.2 Sequoia sempervirens | reverse complement strand
CCAACTCAAACAAAGTTTTAGAATATGTGGCATATCCCATCTCAGTATCTATTCAAAATTTACATGCCAAAATGTCTATCTCATCCTAAACTACTGGTGGATCATCAAAATGGAGCCTCTTTGAAGCACTCGTTGGCTTTGGAGGTAGTTGCACAAGAAAAAGTCAAACCACAACTGAGATTAGTTATACTATATAATTTAAAATTGCATAATTAACATAAACATAAATACACATTGAATTATAATTAAACTCTAAAATTGAAATCTTGATTACCTGAAATATACGTCTCTTCGAAGGGTCAAGAGTCCAAGAATATACCCCTCTCAAAGAACTAACCAAACCAACTTTTGTAATTTCAATCTATATATGTGAACAAAAACATGAAATTGATCCAAGTGAGCATAGAATTGTCGGTAATAAGAACATATTTACCATGCACAAAATAAAATAAACACATACCTCTTTAGGCTGATCTTTTTTAATATCTCCTCTAGGTGTTTCGACACCTCCTCCTTGAGGTGTTTCAACACCTCCTCCTTCAGGTGTTCAAATACCTACTCCTTTAGGTGTTGTGGCACTTATCAACAATGATGTATAGCTCACAACCACTTGTACATAAAAATGACAAGTACATATGAAACTATGATTCTATGTCAATGTATGCATAATCATTAAAAGATCTTATAAATATTAATTCAATCAAATTTTAGTTCAATTACCTTTCCCTTCTCTAACATTGTGCCTCCATAGTCTAGAGAACATCACACCTCGCTCGCACTACATGTTTCCTACAAGAAGAGAATAAGATAAACATATAAGTTAATATATAATTTCAATAGTGAAAATTCAAATGACAAGCAAGTATATAGTAAAAAATGTAAATGAGTGAGTGCAAAAATACGTACTGTGTGCATCTTGAGGACAAATGAAATGGCCCTAAGGGTGCTATCAGTCACTCATGTGAGCTCCTCCTCAGACATTAACTATTAAGTAGACCATGTAAATAAATATTAGTACTTGATACTATCTCTTATTAATATTCATTTTTTAAAAAATGCAAGTTATGAATTTACACCTTAAACGTTACCTGTGCTTGTGTAACTATTCCAATGTCCACCTCTCTAGTAGGAGAGGACTCTGTAGGGTGTGCTCCACTCCCCTGCATGTGATCTGCTATAATCTCCACATCCTAGATGTCATAATCAAAAGTGTCTAATAGATGCTTAGCGGGCTGTACAAAAGGACCCAAACATATATTTTGGCACGTATTACAAATATGTGGCACACAAATATGTGGACCCAAGGAGGATGATGTAACAGCACTGGATCCATCGCCAAGATCACTAGAATGTGGCTGAGCTACTGAAGAAGCATGGGAAACCAAAAGACCACTGAAAGACTGAATGGCCTGGATAGTTTGTGTGGATGCATCCTCCCTAATATTTTGATGTTGTACTAGAGATGGTGGAGGAAAAGGAGGATGGGGAACATGTGGGTGCCTAACTACTCTAGCTGCCCCTGACCTATCCTTGGGCATACCTCCACCAATGCCCTATAAGGGTTTAATGTCAAAGTAATTGACATTATGTCCTAACAAAAACTAATAAATTAAAAAGGTACATCAAGATTATTGTTGGGTGGTTTATCAAAACCATACACCAATGATCCTAAAAGTTATCTACAATGCCCCTATGTGTGCACCATTTCATAGAAAGCTATAGTTTGTTAACATTAACTGGCAAACCAGTGTTGGGGTTAAAAACTGAAGAGGCTATTTGGGCTTTTGTTATTTGGAGATTTTTCACATCATCATAAGACAATCCACATGCATAATATTCCCTCATGGTTTCTTGCCATGAATGAAAGGATTATGTTTGGTGTAGAGGGTTTCTACATTTGTAATTATTCATGTCAATGTGGTTGAAATATGGGATAATCGAGGGATTTCCTTATAAACATCACAAATGCCCCTCAATTGCTCCAATTTTTCATGAATTAAGTTTTCAATTGATGGTTGTGGAGGTGGTTGAGCATTTGGCATTTCTGCATTTTGATTCTCAGCTAGTGGATTTTCATTCTCAACTGGTGGATTTTCATTCTCAACTAGTGGAATTTGTGCATTCTCATTCTTAGCAGCCATAATGCCTGATTAAAGATAACAAATAATTAATATAATTAAAATTGGACAATATAAATGAAAATATTATAAAAATACCATAGTTTTTAAAAAAAATCCACAAAAAACCCTATTTTTTAACAAAAATATATAAAATTCTCTAATTTTTAATACAAATACACAAGCAACACTATTTTTAAATAAAAATCCATAAAAAAACATTCATTTTTTTAATCAAAATCCATTCTAAACTCAATTGTTTCATAAAAATTCAATCAAAAACCCTATTTTGAAAACAATTCCACAAAAAACATTGATTTTTTTTATCAAAATCCATTCTAAATTCAATTTTTCATAAAAATTCAATCAAAAACCCTATTTTGAAAAAAATCCACAAAAAAAAAATTCATTTTTTCCATCAAAATCCATTTTAAACTCAATTTTTTCATAAAAACTCAATCAAAAACCTCCTCACTGTGGGCCCACCTTTTCAAATCAAAGCAAATCAAAATCAAAATTCTTACCTTTTCAAATCAGATATCCGTTACGCGAAGAACCTCCTCACTGTGGGCCCACGGGTTGTTGACTGTGAAATGACTTTTAAAAAGTGACAAATTTTGTATATATATGCTTTTTACAAATCAAATATCTGATATGGAAAACTAGGATTGGTGTTTGCTTTGGTGGTGTGTACTGATCAAATATCCAATTTGAATTGGATATCCAATATGGAAAACTAGGATTGGTGTTTTCTTTGGTGGTGTGTACTAACACCCAAGGCTAAAAAAAGTCAACATGGTATTTTCACATTTTTGGGTCGATGAAAGATGTGTTTTTTTCCTCATTGCCACTTTTTTTCCCACCATGATCCTGCACATACCCTAGTATTAACAGGCTTTGTAATACTTGGTAATTCTCTCACAGCCTTAACTGTACTAATCCTCACCAAGTTATCAAAATTCATGTGACACATTATCTGATGCCACAACCAATTTTCATTAATTTGAGTCATAAAGCATCGTCCATCAGCATCCTTAAATTGATAGATATTTCCTTGATATTTATTTCTTGCATCAATCAATGTTCTCGATCCTTTCTTGATCTCACATCTCTCATCCTAAAATACAAGATTATATCCTTTATTGCACATCTATCCAACACTCAAGAGATTATTACTGAAAACCTTAACATAGTAGACATCATCAGTATTATTCTTTCCATCAAAACTTTTTAACCTATCCCACAAAATTTAGCACTAGTATCATCTCCAAACATAACCAAACCTCCATCATATTTTTCAAGTTTAAAAAACTTACTCTTAGCACCAATCTTGTGATGTGAGAAAGCACTGCCAAATACCCAATAGTTCTTTCCTTGTTTAGCACGTAGGGAAGAGATTATAGTACCTTCATTTTTCTCCTTCTCCAAAGGGCATTCCTTCCTTTGTTTTTTAGAATTAGTAGAAGTAGGTTCATCTTTTATAGCCAAGAACAAGCATTCATTGTCATCAAGACCTCCATAATCAAAATCCCTATTAGATATACTAGCATCCTCATTCACATAATATGCTTTGTTGATCTTCTTACCCTTGTTTTCTTTCTGATATCTTTGTTTATTCCTCTTAGCTCTTTCTGGAAACCTTGCAACACAATGACCTATTCCACCACAACTAAAGCATTTAAAGGGTAATTGTTGTGTGGTCTCACAAAACACCCCAAGACTATAAGACTTGGGGACCCAAGTGAGAACTAACAGCTATGGCAGATGCTGGCTAGTTCAAGAGATCATTGAAAATCAAGAGAAAAAAAATATTTAGTAAAAGAGTACATCATGATGTAGTATTTCAGATACCGAGAATGTTGAAAAGGAAAAAGGTAATGCAAACATTGAGAAAAGTGTTCTGATCTGATAGCCAAGGTTCGATAAGATGGAAATTCTGGTAAAACTAAAGTCCAGGGAAAATTCATGGGAAGAGCTAAATACCGAGTACCAGGTACTGGGTAAATATGTGAATGAAGTTGAAAATCTTAAGGTTATCTAATGAGTCTGATAGTCTTGTAACTCGAAATATAAAAGATAACTATTCAAGGATTTATGATATGCTAAAAAGAGTTATTTATGGGAAATTTAAATGATAATCAATATAACGATGGCTTTATTTACATGAGATTTTGTTTTTAAAAAAAAAATTATCAAAGGGATTTAATGAGTGGAATTTTTCATTGTAGGAGATGAATATTGTGATGCAAAGTTCAAGTATGGATGGTTAGGAAAATTTGAATCATGGATAGAACTTTATCTAGATCGGGTTGCATACTTTGGGATGCTATAACGTAGAGGGCTTTGAGTCCACCAAGATGCTAGAGATCCCAATATTACACATGTGATAGAGACAAATGCCAACATTTGGGAAATCCCATTCTTGAGAGTAGAAAGCCCGGAGTAGAACAAAGTGTAGGAACAAGGTGATAAAGTGGTCGCTTTGAATAAATGAGAAAGTTCCTACACACTATCCTAATTCAAGATATTTTCTTGGTGAAAATATAAGAAGATAAAACCTGAAGTGCTTTAACATATAGAATGGAGTTGACCTTGATTGACTTTGGTTACAATTCTCTTACCAGTCACTATATTCCATGTGCCTCGATGTGATTCATCCCTTGGATTTCCTCTCATGTATTTTTCTTATCCTATCTGTGTCTTATATCTATAAGAGGCCAAAGGATATCTTTTTTTAAGTTAAATTCAGAATTTGGATGTAAAAACAACTAAAAATTCTCTAAGTTTTGTTCTTTTTTCTTGTTTTCTAAATCATTCCATTCTAAAAACTTGTATGCACATAGAATTTAATCAATATTGAAACAAATTTGATAGCTACCTATCTCATGAATCTTTGTAACTAGTTTTGTGAGTTCAACCAAACAAGACTATGTGCTACACCATTTAAGGGTGCATGTATAACCTACTCAATGTCCAAACTAAAACCCCTCTCTTTAAAAGCTCACACCATCTAATATGTACCTATGAAGCAATAGGGTGAAGTATAAAGTAGTTTTATTTGATTTGATTAACTCTTTGGGGAATGCATGGAGAATAATCAAAAGAAATTTTAATTCTCAGTATTTTTTATACTTTATTTTAGAATAGATGTTTAAATTCTTGAAAATGTTCCAAAAAATAGACAAATGGATGGGAATTTATTGAAAATATTTCATTTTCTATGAAATTGTTGAATGCTTAAAGCTAAATCTACTTAAGTGATATAAAAATTTGTTGATGTTCATGAAATATTATTTCAAATCTTTTGATTTCATGATATTATCTTATGATTGAACTAAACTTGGTATCTATACATATTATTTAAAATAATTTTATTCCCCTTGACAGTAACAACAATATCACATCATGCCATGAAGTGAACCTAGTATGGTCAAGACATGACTATTGGAGACTTGGGATTAAATTGAGCCAACCTTTTCCTATTAGAACATGTCTCCCTTTTAGGTTATCATTGTTTCATATCTTTCAAGAAGGATAGGCTCTTCATGGTTTTCCTATGATGAATTTATATGCATTGTTTTTTATAAAGGAAAATATGGGTTTTATAGTGACCCAAAACCATAGAGTTTACAAACTAGAGAAAAATAAGCCATCAAAGAACCCAAAGAAAGGAAGGCTACAAAATAGAAAAAGAAAAAAAGGACAACAACCACCAACCAAGAACTAGCAAAAATCCAGCATGAAGCCAACACCAAGCACAACCAAATCTAGCCTAAGGACTTTAAAGTCTCAACAACCTCAACTTCAAGGTTGCACATCTCCTAGGTCACCTTTTTCAAATCATTAATCTCCTGAGGCAAAGATTTTGCTTTTCTCTTCAAGTTGGCCATAGTCCTCTTCAAGGAGCTAGAATCTTCTTTCTTACTTTTATCCTTGTCAGCTTCCAAGTCCAAAAATAGCGACCCCTGATGGGTATTTTCTAGCTTCTCCACAACTATGCTCAAAATAGTAGCACCTTGTTTCACATCTCTATGGCTATGCTCCATGATGGTTTTCATAGTTTCCCTAATTTTTCCAATTTCCCCTTCTAGATGCTTAACCTAATTCTCATTTTCCTTCTTCATCTTGTCGGTGTGCTCAACAGTTCTTTGAAGGCACTCGACCATCAACCTCTTCTCTTCCACAGTCCACAAAACCTGAGCAGTATTTTGGGATAGCGCTTTAGCTTCCATCTCATCCAACTTTCTAGTAACATCCCTATTTTTTAACTTGAGGTCCTTAATCTCATGAAAAACCCACTTCATGATCCTGAAGTAGTCAATAGCCCCATTTTTGGAAATTTCCATAATATCATCATGAAATTCCCAGTCTGATTTGAAGTAGTGGTCATCAGGATTGAGATCTCTAGGGAATTTGGGTCTATTCTCTCTGTCTATGGCAGAGTAAGAGGTATAAGAATCCTCAGTGGATTTAGGGGCAACATAATTATCCTCTGGAGAATGCTCAGAATAAGAAACCAACTTTTTCATAGGGTGGTCCTTCTTCTTGATTTTTTCCTCCTAAGAAGTGCCAATGAGGGTTTTCATAGAGAATTCCTTTTTGTTCAAGGGTTTTCTCATAAGGTTTTTCTTATTTTTATTTTTAGGGAAGGGAGGATATTCCTCTTCCCATTCAATGTCTGAATCATCTTTGTCCTCAGATGTACTAATATCAGTATCATATCCTTCTAAGGCTTAAGTCATTAAGGGGTTAGACAAGGCCGACATATTTTTAAACTGCTCATGAATAAGCCGAATAAGGCCAATAAGCAGGACTAAATTCTTCCTAGGACTTTTTCTATGTTCCTCAATACTATTATTCAAGGAGCAGAACAAGTAGTGAGGAAAGGAGACCCTTACCTTGTGTCCAAAATGATTGAGGAGGGAAAAATGGTAACCATAAACTCTGGTAAATCTGTCATCTAGTGTAATGTACTCCTTAAGAATTCTGAGCACATCCCTCCATATCTTCTTGACCATCCCAACATCAAAATAACTATAAGAAATTTTAACTAACTCCTCCCTTTCGTCATCAGTTTTGGGAAAACTAATAACAACTTCATCTGAAATTTTTTTGTCATGAAAGAACTTAGCCACCTTGGTTGAGAAACTAGTGATTTCCCCAATGAGGTTCTCATCCACCTTAACCTTCCTCCTTGAGAGAATAATTTCACCTTTCTTCCAATGTTTAGAAAAATACTTTGTTACTTTTGGGTTAGGACCATGGAGCTTTTCAATGAAAGGTTGCAGCCCACCCTGCTTAATTTGCCTCCAAACCTTCAATTTTTTCTTGTGCTTCTCATAGCTAGTCGACTCAACCCTCTTTCTTCTTCCCACCATTATTGCAATAACCTTGCCCCTATTTCTTGTGGGTTAGATGAATAGAACAGAGAGCCAGTAACAGAACCAAAGCACCCACAAAATGTGCCAGCCCTTAAAACCTATATAGATAATTATGGTGCCACCATCGTATTGAATGATGTTATAGTACCTAGCTTTATTCTCCTTAATCATCATTAAATGCAAAAACATCCCCATGAGTGATATCATAATCTATTAAGGCTCTAACATGAGCGCCCAAGATATTTATAATTCTACCATGTTTGTTGCCCATTTTGTTTGACCCTTCATTTGAAAAATAATCGACCATGGGGGTGAAGCCACAATAGTGGTTTACAATTGAAGGAAAAATCACAAAAAATGAATGCATGGAAAAAAATTTGATTTTAGGGGTTTGTACGAACCTATTGGTTTGACTGAACCCATTAGGGGTTCGCTAGAACCTAGGTTCGGGTGAACCCTTATAATGCTTTCTCGCTAAAAATGCCAACAAAACCCCTTATAAAAGGGGGTTTCAAATGAACTAGGGTTTGAATGAACTGTGGTTCAAGCGAACGTCTAGGGGTTCAATCGAACCCCCCTTATTCCTCATCCCCCCTGAGACACAAAAAAAACCCTGAATTTTGCCACTTCAAAGCTCGAGTTGAGGATGAAAATGGATGAATCTTCACAAACCCAACTAGAATCAAGTAGTCCTCATAATGATCTATCCAATTAATATAATTTTAATATGTTTTTGTTTTATTATGTATTTGTTTTAGATTTATTAAAAATAGGTTTTCATCAAAATGAAGGTCTCTGTTCTACACGTGGAAAAAAAGCAAATTATCAAAAAATAAAAATAAAAAATATTAGTGCACTAGATATTGAAGTCCTTGGTCCAACAAAAAAAAAAATGAATTTCGATATACACAAAAAAAGTTATGCGTTATACAGTCGCGCTATGTCTGAATTGTAATTGGTTTGACTTCAAAACTTGATTAAGGAAAAAATATTCAATAAAAAACTATTTAACCAAGTGGAAGCACTAGATATCATAGTTAAAAATCTAAATTCAAAAGAATTAGAATTTTATCCTTCATGGAAAAAAAAGTTATGCATTATACGGTGTGCGTCACTTTTTAAAGATGCTGTTTTTTGAAAAAAATTAGTTTTCGCGGGAGATGGAAAAAGAAGTGCAATTTTATTCCAAAAATTTTGAAAAAAATATTTTTAGAATCTACAGAAAAAATGTGATGAGACTCTAGTTTGCATCATCTTCAAATTCTTCACGGTTTAGCCGCTATAGGTGCCCAAATATGATTATTTAGTTAAAAATAATAATTTCAGTGTCCAGTTTGGCCAAAAATTGCAAACCACTATTGTGGGATTACCCCATGATGTTTGCTTCCCTAAAGACGAGGGATATTCTAACCTTATGAAATTTGGATATGTAAATAGGGAAAAATTCAGATTTAATGTATTGAAAACAACAAATTAACTAAACCCTATCAAGCACCATGAAGCACAAACTAGAATGAAAATGCAAATAAACAAAGGAAATGCAAACCAATTTTCAAACTAGACTTGATTGACCTCCATGGCTCTTCTCCACCTGCATGAGAATGCAATATTTTGAAGGTTGATTGTTGGATGAAAGTTGGTTGCTCAATTCAGTAGCATAACATTGACATGGGGATGATAGATAAATGGCAATAGATAGAAATGGATGAAAGACTCAAGAATGATTTAGACAGCATAAGGATACTTGAAGAATCAACCCCCCTAAATGGATTATGAGAGAGTTTATTTATAGGAAATGTCCGATTTGGATTGACGGTTGAGATTGGATGTGAAGAAGATGTCTAAATCAATGGCCAAAATTGAAAGTTGTAGTAAGGACTAGGGTTAGGTCAAAATTAGGGAAATGACAAGAAATGAATGGCTAAGATTGAATTATAAGATAATTCAATCAAGGGCTGAAATTAATGAGATGTCAAGAGATAAGATTTGATGTGGAAGATAAGATTGGCACGGACAAAGAGGTGATAGGAGAAATTAAATAATAAAAATTATTTAATTTAGGTGGTCAATGAATAATTAAATAATTAAAAATATTATTTAATTATAGAGGAATGTGACAAAAGGAATCATTTTGAATTAAATAATGATTTAATTCAAAATTCAAGAGAGTGGACCAAATTAAATAAATAAAATTTATTTAATTTATGAAAAAGAGCTAATGAATAATTAAATAATTAAAATAATTATTTAAATTATAGTGGAAAGTGGATAAAAATTAAATAAATAAAAATTTACTTAATTTTAGAAAGAAGACAATTAATGACGTAATTAAATAAATAAAATTTATTTAATTAATCAAGGAAGGAATAAAATAAAAAATGTATTAATTAAATAATCAAAATTATTTAATTAATAGAAACTTATGACATTAGAAAATAATTAAATAATTACAAATTATTTAATTATCAAAGACAAAAGGGGAAATGATAGAGAATTTAGAAATCACAAGCCTTGGACAATTTTTAGTGTCTACATTTTGCCCCTCTTTGAGATAATGTTTGAGATAATGAGATTTGTGGCAAGTAACATCATTTCAAAGAAGCTAAGGTATGTATAGAGGAAAATGGATGATGATAGAAAGATGGGATGATGATGCCCCCTCCAGAGGATAGGTGGGTTCGACAAACACGGGTATTCTCTTGAAATGAAATGATAAGGAGGGACAAGATGCATGATGTAAGATAGGAAGTAGATGAAGAAGATGAATGATACATTATGCTACAAGAAAGTGAGCAACCATGATGTTTGATGTAACACTAGACATGATGCACCAAGGTATAAGGACCAAGGTGATGATGTGTCTTGTGCCCCAACATAATACAACCTTGGGGTGCTGTCACAATAGTGGTTTACAATTCCTGAGAGGAACGAATTTTAGCTAAAATCACATATTTTTAGAAAATATAATGATTTAAGCCTTAAAAATTTCCATTTTAAGGATTCCAATTGAAGAGGGTTTGATCAAATCACCTTAGATCAAACCCCCTTGGATAGAACCTCACTAGTTTTAAAACTATACCTATAAATGCTGCCTCCTTTACACCCATCGTTTCATAAAAATCACTTTGATTTAGCTTTGGGGGATCAATGAATTCATTTAAAATTTATTTCAAATTATGGTATTCCTCGTAATGTTATATCCAATGAATATATAATTTTAATATGTTTTGGCTTTTATATGTATTTGTTTTTAAGTTTTATTGCTAGATAGGTTTTCATCAAAATGAATTTCTTTGTTCTTCACATGTGGAAAAAATAGAAGATTATCAAAAAAAAAAATTTGAAAATAAGGAGTGCAGGCACCAGATATTGAAGTCCTTGATCCAACAAAAAATAGTCAGTACCTTTTGACATATACAAAAGTTACGAAGAGGCAAAATGGGATTGCGGTCTAATTTATAATTCATATTTGACTCCTTGAAACTTGATTAAGGAAAAAAAAATATTCATTAAAAGACTATCTTAAACTAAGGAAGCACTAGATATCAGAGTTGCAAAACCTAAATTTGAAAAGAATTGCACTCTTATCCTTCATGGAAAAAAAGCAAAGAGTAATTTGCAAGGCCAATTTCTTTTAAAATGTTGTTTTTTGAAAAAATCAGTTTTTGTGGGAGATGGAAAGAGAAGTGCATTCTGATTCCAAAAATTTTGAAAAAAATATTTTTAGAATCTACAGACAAAATGTGACGAGACACTAGTTTGAATCATCTTCAAATTCTTCATGGTTTAGCTGCCATAGGTGCCCGAATGTGAAGATTTAGTTAAAAAATAATAATTTCAAGGTCCAGCCATGCTAAAAATTTGTAAACCACTCATATGGGATCACCCCCTTGTCTAGATACAAGATATGAATATTAACTAGAATAAGTCAGACTTGATGCCAATGCAAGATACAAATGATAACACACACAAGCAAGAAAGCAAGCATGCACAAATGATACAAAAACAAACAAGGTATTGGCCCTGTCAAGTTGTAAACTGTTGATTGATTGATTGATGATGATGACTGATAGTGTTGTCATTACGGGGAAAGACATATCTCTAGATCAACACAAGGATGACTGACTATTTGACTGATTGACTTTGATTGATTGGGTTTACAACAAGATGAGGATCAAGACCAAAGGATGTGATTGGATAATTTGACAAGATTGATTGACTTGATTGGTATGGACTAAGGATTGACTTGCATTTGGACTATTGGTTTGCATTTCCTTTGTTTATTTGCATTTTCATTCTAGTTTGTGCTTCATGGTGCTTGATAGGGTTTAGTTAATTTGTTGTTTTCAACATTAAATCTAATTTTTTCCCTATTTACATTGGTGAACCTGACATATTTTAACACATTTTGAGAAATCTTGGAGTTGGATTCTTTTGTTGCAGGTTTTGTTTTCTTTTTGTTGCAGGTTTGACATCATTGTGGATAAAACCCTAGTTTCTAAAGATTCAACCATAACTTTCAAACGGCTTTGTATTTTTTCACACAAATGTTTTTGTAGGTTGAAAACAATGTCTAGAGCTTCCATTCCAAAAATTAGATTTTTTTAAGCTGGTTTGAATTTTTTATAATTTGTTTTCTATTTTTCATGAAAAATTAATTTTGAGAGAAAATTATCGAATTTTTCAGATATTTATACATTTCTGGAAATCTCTCTAAATTTTAATAGGGGTTTGTTCTTTATCTTTTAAATTTAGATGTGAAATTATTAGTCAAACAATAGATCTTTTAAAATTAGGGTTTCACACATATTTACCTATATCTCCCAAACGGTTGTAGATCTAATCACAAATTTTTTTTTGCAGATTTAGAATGACAGAATATGACTTCAGTAAAACAATCAGAATATTAGGATCTGTTTTGTATTTTTTATAATTTTTTTTTTATTTTTCATAAAAAAATAATTTTAGGTGCAAAACAAATTTTTTTTTCTAATTTATTTACATTTTTGGAAACCTTTTGAGATTTTAGACATGCTTTATTGTCTATATTTTTTATTTTACTGTCAAAAACATTTCCAAAAATCTTATTTACCTTGACTAGCTAACCCTCTAATAGTAGTGATCAACCATCTTGTTAGGGTTTGGCTTTGTTGTTGGTTTTGTGCATGTACAAAAAATAAACACTTCAAAGGACACATTGGATCAAGTGGAAAAATATTTGGAGCTAAATAAATTCTAGGTGCACACATTCCATCTTTCATCTCTTAATCATTCTTGTCAAAACACTTCAATTTGGGCTTAAAAAGAACATCTTGTTTGTCACACATTTGGATTTTGGGGTCTAAAATAAATCTTGTTTGATTGTAACATCATTGAAATTAGGCTAAAAAGAACCATTGTCTTCAATCACACATCTTGACTTGGGGTTAAAAAGAACAAGTGTTTAAACTATTTTACAAACATTTCAATTTTCTAAAGGGATGTTAATCACTGTGAGTGTGAATCAAGTGTGTGTGTCCACCATAACACCTCACTTGGTTTGCTTTTGTCATACCCTTCTTAGGAGGCCTATTTGGAGCACACACCCCTCCAAGGGATGACCTCAATTGAGTGTGAATCCAAAGACATGCTCCTTTGGGAGTTGAAATCTTGTCACTTAAAGCAAGCTCCAGCATTTTATACCTCAAGGATTTATGGCGGGAAAGTGAGTGCTGTTCCTTTCTCCTAGCTTATTGGAAAGATTTTTCTTCCAAATTATACCTAGTCAACCTTGTAAAAACTAGCTTGAGACCTAATTGGCCATACCCCACTTGACTAGTCATAAGGTTTGTTGTTTTGTATTCAAGTGTTTGCCTAATCATAACATTTAATCTTGAAAGACAAATTTATC
>VDFB02000008.1:109809966-109842440 GCA_007258455.2 Sequoia sempervirens | reverse complement strand
TAATATTTAAATATTTTATATGTTTGTAATATTAATTAGTTATCTAATATTTTATATATTAGTAATATATATATATATATACATTAACTAAAATATAGAAATAATATTTAAATATTATACATAATAATATAATATATTATATATTAAATTATAAACTATATTGTATATTCTAAGCTAGATATATTAAAATAAACTATAAAATATTTATTGCATTTTCTAAATCATATATTATAAAGTGTATGACAAATTTTAAAATCATATATAAACCAAATTGGATACCCAATTTGAAACAGATATCTGATATTTCTGAAAAATAATTTATTGCCTAGGGATTAGCCTCGGGCTTGCTTTGGTATTTGGCTTGGACATGCCAATGCTAAGAAGTCAACACAAAAAACGTGTTTGACAACTTACCTTGTTTTTCTAGACTTCACCAATTTGGTTGATGACTTTATTTTTAGCAAAAATTAAAGAAATGAAAAGGGTTTCTAGAGGATACTCTTAGCTTTCCACAATATAAATTATTCTTTACTTTGAATTTAATAAATTATTATTATTCATTTTCTATTAGAATTACGACTAAATTCTTGATTGATAGGTTGATTGTAAAACATCTATAACTTTCAAATGGTATCATATTTTTTGAATCCAAAACGTGTGTCACATTCTATTCTTCGCATAGTATGATTTAAAAAAAAATGAATTTCATGAAGTTTTGACCAAGTTAATGGTCAGATATATGAGTTTTTATATTTTTTAAAAGTTGTAATAAAAAAATCATAATTAATTATTTACTTGGAAAAAAATTACAAAAAAATATGTGTCAAATCCGAACATGAGTCCTCTATTTATATCTAAAATATTATAAAAAAATATTATCATTTTATTGTGGTTAGGGTGGTCAGACAGACACCTACTTATTTTTTCCCCAAAATTTAAGTACTACTGCATTGAAATTTCAAATTTTTACCAAATAGACTTTAAAAAAAATAAAATAAACTTAGTAGTTTAGAAACTACATTCAATTTTCCACATATTCTATTCTTACATATTTTTGAAATAATATAGATATCTTATTTAAATTTTTATGTCAAGTTGCCTAACTTTGATTTTTCTGAATTTTCATTGC
Source organism: Sequoia sempervirens (assembly GCA_007258455.2). Taxonomy (NCBI): domain Eukaryota; kingdom Viridiplantae; phylum Streptophyta; class Pinopsida; order Cupressales; family Cupressaceae; genus Sequoia; species Sequoia sempervirens. The sequence goes on along the minus strand of VDFB02000008.1, from coordinate 109,841,311 downwards.
CACTTAAAGGGCCTATTTTTTCCATGATGATTTTGCACATACCCACTATTTGCAGGAATTGTTAGTTTGGAAAGCAAGCAAGAAGCCATTACAAATCAAATCAATAATTTATTACTTGACTACTAGATTTAATTCATATAGATCTTTGTAGTCCTACAAGAGTGATAGGTCTACAAGGTGAAATGTACTTTATGCTTTTGATTGATGATTATTCTAGATATACATGGGTTACCTTCTTTACAGAGAAGTTTGATGCATTAGATAGATTTAAGACATTCAAATCTATGATTGAAAATGAAGTAAATTTGAGGAAAAAATGATTAAGGTTTGATAGAGGTGGTGAATTCACCACCCATGAATTTAATATGTTTTGTGAAGTGCATGGAATAAAAAAAATTATCTAATCTGAAAACTCCTCTACAAAATGGATTTTTTGAAAGAAATAATAGAACAATTTAAGAGGCCACTAGACAATGGTTACTGAGGCTGGTTCATTGGAATTATACTCAAAAGAAGCTATTCACACTGTTGTTTCTGTATTCAATTGAGTTCAAGCAAGAGAAAATAGTACAAAGCCCCCCTATGAGCTATGTTGTGGAGTAATTCTTACTGTTAAGTATTTCAAGGTATTTGGAAGCAAATGTTATATCAGAAGAGATGACTAAACCTTAGGAAAGTTTGATGCAACAAGTGATGAAGGAATTTTTCTTGGATATTCTACTAAAAGAAAAGGTTATAAATGTTTCAATAAAATACTGAGAAAGATTGTAGAAAGTACAAATGTCAAGGTTGATGAAGCAATGAAGAATTCAATTGATGTTGATGGATACATATTTGATGAACTTGATTGTGTAAGGATTGAAGAAATTGTGGAAGAAAAGGAAAATCATGAGCAAGAGAAGAAGAATGAAGAAACTAAAAGAGAAGAAGAAGCTTCAGTGTGTCTCCTAAGACATTTAGATATGTGCAGAAGAGACATTCAGAAAGTCAGATCATTAGAGAGAAGACAAAAGGAGTATTGACAAGAAGCAAAGATATTTGTGGTAAAGTAAATCTATATTTAATTTTTGAGATTGAACCAAGACTGTAAGTGAAGAATGTAAAGATGAGCATTGGATGGAAGCTTTTAAAGAAGACTTATACATATTGAGAAGAATCAAAATTGGGAATAGGTCCCAAGACTGAAAAATAAAAACATTATTGGATCAAAGTAGGTATTTGGAAATAAGTTGAATGACAATGGAGAATTCGTTTGAAAGAATGTAAGGCTTGTGTGTAATGGTTATTAACAAGTAGAACACATATATTTTTAGGAGTCTTTTGCTCTAGTGGAAAGAATGGAAGCTATAAGGATGTTCCTAGCTTTTGCTACTCATAAAGATTTCAAGGTCTATCATATGGATGTCAAGTCTGCATTTTTGAATGTTGAGCTAGGAGAAGAGGTCTACATGGAACAACCAGAAGGATTTCAATTGTCAGATCAACCAAATGTGGTGTACATATTGAAGAAATATTTATATGGATTGAAGCAGCTCCTAGGGCTTGGTATGCAAGATTAGACATGCAATTGATTTAGCAAGGTTTTAAAAAAGGTATGACAGATAGTAATCTATATTTTAAAAGTGAAAATGATAAAATCTTGATTGTAGTTGTATATGTTGATGACATTATTTTTGGAGGAAAATAAACTATGTAAGATGTTTATGGAAGAGATGCAAAAGGAATTTGAAATGTCTATGTTCAGAGAGATGAATTTCTTTCTTGGGCTACAAATTAATCAAATAGATAGAGGAATTTTTATCTCACAATCTAAGTATGTGAAAGAGATGTTGAAGAAGTTTGGGATGGATGGTTCCAAACTGGTATGCACTCCTATGATGACTATGTTTGTGTTATTTCCAGCAGAACCTTGAAGTTCTCTAAAGAATAGCTAACCCATATGCTCAAGAATCTTTAAAGCTAGTGGCCAACAAACGAGTGAAGGATTCTAAGATCTTCAATCCTACTCTTCAGGTTCTATGAGACCTAGTAGGGTGTTCCTTATTGTGCTCAAGTGAGTTTTATCTAATTGAGAACATATTTACACACATATTGATTCCCATTATTACAAATAAACACAATTCACTAAAGATTTGAGAGACCTCTGAAATGTAAATTATTAACTATTTTCTAGCAATTAGGAAATATTTTAAACTCCTACTTCATGATTGAAATATTTTTGAATGAATTTTGTTCTCATTTTAAATCCATAGCTAGGCATATCATTAGTTCATTTACTTGCAATATTTCTTAACAAATAGCCTAGTGCTTCATGAATCGGGATAACTGAGTCAAATATGCAACAACTAGTAATTTATCATCTATCTAATTCATACATTGATGGATTCTCATCATACTACTTTGTAGTATTCAACTCACTACATCTAGAAAACTACTTCTTACCAAATACTCTACTCTTCATTCACAGACTTGTGACTTTATTTAAGCATTTAACCGAGTCTTTGAATTGAAGCAAAAAAAAATTCACATCGAATTAAAACAACTGGAGATGAACAAAAGGATCATTGATCATTTTCATTTATAATCTACAAGAGAGCTACATAGGAGAGTACATGCTTGAGAATTAAACTTTTCTACTATATTTGTGGCTTCTATAAAACTAATTTAAGATTCTTAAATACGTGACTCATAACCAAGACAATTTACCATTCTATTCATTGATATTTTCTAGAGTATGCTCCTTTCTCAACCTAGCTTCTACCTATACCATTACGAGACTCAAAAATTGAACCATTTGAAATGAGCCATGAAATCCCTTTTATAGAACAAGGGAGCAACAAGTATCTGACTCATTATAGTTATATTTCATATGCACTTCATTTCAAAACAAATCTCAACTACATTTTAGGTATTCCTCGAATGGTTTCCTAGAATCATTTACCAAACAAGGGAAACCAAATTTATACCATTTTCCCAAAAAGAACCAATTGATTTTGCCAAAATCACCATTAGCTATTAACAATCCTTATCATTCCACACCCATTTCAAGCCAAAAATTTCTTCATAATGTAAAAAAAAACCACCCGAGCCAATACAACCACCATAAAACTATACTAGAGCATAATTATCACCAGACAACAAAAAAAAAACTTGAGATGAGGTGCAATTCCATTCAATCAAAACAACAACTAGAATACACATGCTCAATTCATGTCCTTGCAGAGGCTTGCGAAATGACTATTTCTCCTTCATTAGTTTCCTTGATAGCAATAGGGAAAGCATGTCCGGTTGGTGTCTTCACAAAAATTGGTGCAACCATTATTACTTCATCATCTAATCTTTCTAGTTTCGTCAATGCCATAAGATACTCTCGGTAACTAGAATCAATCATTGTCATGCTATCCGAGGGACCATATGAAATCTCAATAGGAGAAATATGTTGTCCAAGACATGCTCGACCATACTTCATCTTTCTCCTCATTTCCCTCATTGACTTTGTAGGCTCCTTTCCCTTAGCTTTTGTTGTTTCTCCAATCACAAATCGGTTCCTTAAATGGTAAGTACTTCTCTCAAAAAAATTCATAGACTTCTATCCACGGGCCTCCTTCTTACACTCTTCCTTTGGAGTTGAAGCAAATATTGGTGTAAAATTTATGCTCCCTAGAGCATCCTGGTGCAATTCTCCCAAGCTAATCCTAGGATACCTCTGTATTGGTGATGTAGAAGCAATAGACTTACTCTTTTTCTCAGGAGACTAGACCTCACAAATGCAAACTAGAAAATCCCTTCCCTCACATACTTAGAAAATTTTATCTCCTGATTGCAATAGTGAAAACAAATGCAATCAATCTCTCATTTATCAAGAAAATTGAGCATTCTAATCATTTATGCCTAGTGAAAACTAGCACAAGCGAGTAGATGATCAACCACTGGCATTCACATCACAACCATTAATTTCCCATGCGCATAAAAATTCATGTATCATCCTCAATGATTACAAGAGATTAATTGTTTGCGCACACTAGGATTAAATTTGATTACTCCTATCAACCTTATGTCATTAATGGTCACTCACATAGAGAAAACAAACTATTACCTTCACATTTCTGGTTTTTGAATGTTGGCCATTGATTTCTTGATGAGTTGGTTCATCGAATGGCTCAAATTGAGTCAATTAGGTTTAAATTTTCATCTTTATTGCTCGCCAATTTCTAGCCAACGACATTCATATCACTAGGCACCAACGCACCCATCTATGGGCTCCACCATTCATCTCCAAGCGGTTGAGGAATACATGTGTCAAGAAATTGTAGACCCCACACCATCTTAAAAACCATTATTTTAATCATGTGAGGTATGCGAGCAACGATTGGGACTTGATCTCTAGATCCAATGGGCAAGATTTCTACACATGTAAATAAAATTAATCATAAAATGGGGCAATGAATAGGCCAATGAGACTTGACACTCAAAGAAATGATTTAAAGCATAAGTCTTTTGCCATGAAATATTTTTCCTAATTTTTGGAAAATTTAAATCAATTAAATTTATGGGGTGATTGATGAACCTAGACAAAGGGGGCTAGTAAAGGTATGTTTCTAATGGCTTAACTTGTGACTTAAGTGACTAGGAATCGGCTGTAAAGAGTCAATGCCAAAATATAACACCCATTGGTTTATGATGATTTTTTTTAAAATGAGGGTTTCTAGACCAAAAACCTAACCCACCCTTGGGCACAAAGGCTTGCAATCATGATCAAAACTCAGACTTGCTCAAAATTTTGCAAATTTTTTGAAAGCTTCACCAATGGTTCATGCTTGGCGATGCATACCCCTGGTGGGTACATGGTGAGAATTAAAATCTTAGGTTGAACCAGACTAGGAAAGAAGAACAAAAAACCTAGGAGCTCACTCGAACAAGGCAAGCAAACACAATCCAAAGAAAATACACCAAGCCTATATACTATATTTACAAGGCTATAAAATATTCCTTCTTGTGAATTTCAGAAGCCCCTTCAGTTCCATAGGCTTCAATTCCCAAATTGGAGGCCCCATGCCCCCTAAGCTCAAAGGAAATTCTTTCCTTTTTCAAAGACTTTATCCTCAAATATCTGTAATGGATCAACACTTCTACCAAGTAGTCTTACACAATCAACTCCATTATAATTAACACAATCAATCATACATGCTACAAAACTACCTTGTTCATTAGCATGTCTATATATGCTTCTCTTATTGAAATGTAAAGGTGAAATAGTCATACTCCATTTGATCATGAAATTTGACATTACATTCAGTTTGTACATCAGATTGGGATCCTTCATAGAGACTTTGTTGTATGCTAGACCAATAATCATCCCCAAATATATCAAAAACAAAAGATGCATATTAAGGGTCATCTTTGTATTGGCCACTATAACATGGGTACATATCTAGGACTTCATGATTTAAATGTTGTTCACTAACATTTGGATAAAGATCTTTATTCTTTGAACCATCAATTTTTGGGGGGTTATGTACTTCTCTTGTAATCTTAGGGTTTTTCACCTAAAAGGAGAGAGATAGGCCCAAAAATCGAGGTGTTTCACTCAAACCAATGTATGTATGATGGAATTATGTATAACTTCAATGATCTAGATGCAAAAACTAGTGAAATTCAATGATTATTAATGCAAAACTAATGAAATATAAAGTGTTTGAAAACAGAGTGTGATATGCACAAATGAACTCAAAATTAAATGAGACTAAACATAGTGCACCTGGAGATGTAATGGTGATGCAATAATGTTATAGAATTTAACAAAAAACATTGTTGATGACTAGTGGGACTCATTCGCCACTTATGGCGAATTAGTCCTCTTTCTGGTAAATTGTGTTGAAACTGGTTTCTAACTGTCAGAAATTAAATTCTAATGAAATCAACTTTTCCAGCCTAGAAATGGGACTCATTCACCATTGATGTCAAATTAGTCCTCCTCTAAAAATTAGAAAATTTAGAGGTTAACTATGTGGGTCCATATTTTCTCTTGTCTTCTTGTTAGGTTGACGAAATCAAATCTACAGAAAATGGGTTGAATGTTGTCTCCAAGATTGAATTAGGGTTTAGTTGACTTGAATCACTTTGATGAATTATTGACCACTTTTCAACACCTATTTATTTGACAAATCTTCCTACAAGACCTACAAACACACATGCAAGTAGGGGAAAAATGGTTAAGGGTTAGAGTATAGGGATTTTCCTTGGTCAAATCCCACTTTTGTAATCAAACCCTTGATAAAGAAATGAAATGGAAACAAGAAATGAATGATGAATAAACAACATGTGAGTGTCCTAAACTCAATAAATCCTTGTTGAAGAAGTCTAAAGATATGTCAATGGATGCTCCAAGATGTTCAATATTTATTTGATTGAATGATGCTATGATGCTTAAATGGATGAATGCTTGAATGAATTAGGGGTAAAATGGATAGAAAAACACTTCTTTATACACATATATGCCCTAATTACCCAAAAACACATCACAAGCCGACATAAGGTCTTAATGAATAAAAACCCAAAAGAAATTTGAATATATCTTGAATTTTGAGCCAAGAGGGACTCATTCGCCACCCATGGTGAATGGATCCCACTCTAGGCTTACAAGTGGGTGTTGGGAATTAGGTTAATTTTCATGTTGTTTGTGCGGTTTATTTTCAAAAACACACTTAATTAAGGCCTATAAGTGCATAAAGGGGTCAAATAAAACATACGAAAGGTATAATTAGTGATGACAAGCCTATAAAAGCATGAAATCTTGTTACAAGACTTTTAAACACTTTAAAATAGCACTTTATAATGGGTAAAAATGGAATATTTAGATGAATTATAATAAGAAGAGTCTAGAAGAGTGTAGAAATTTCTTACAACACTTCACAACACCTTCACAAGACATCATAATTTGAATATTCCAAACCTAATGTTAATGTTTAAGTTACATTGAAACATTAAATCTAATCAAAATAGGTCCAGCATCATAGGAAAAATACCTAGATGAAAATGTCCAAAGATCCATTTTTTATGGTACATTTAGCCCCCACTTTAGTTAGAGGATGAACTTGCTTCAAACTCACACTAAAGTAGCCATGCATATCAAAATAGATCCAAATGTACTTATGCTAGAAAGATGGAATAAAAATGATCAAGAGGGATTATCAAGCCCCCAGGATGAAGATCCCATGGAAAACTAAACATAAGAACAAAGGAACACACATGAGAGAGAAAAATAAAAGGAAGAGAAAAAGGAAAAGTCAGATCAAGCTTTGATCATTTTTTCAGCTAGTTATGGATCAGATCTAGGCTATTTGTCCAGAAAAGAAAATGCATACTCACTCTGGGTGATGGAACTCATGGCTATTTGTAGGGTGAGAAGTCCCAAAAGGTGAGAAACATACGCTCTACTAGTATGTACTCACAAACACATAGGTTGCTACGAGGAAAGTTGTGCCACAGAATGGGCTTCCTACTCAACCTTATCAAAGCTATACCTCCTGATAACTTTAATAATGTGCCACAAAGGAAAAAATGGCAATTCATGCTTCATGAGATAAGAAAAGCTTCATATGCTTAGAACTCATGAACAAGCAGGATGGAACCACAAGCATGCAACCTATGTTATGCAAGGTAGCCATATGAATGCAAAAATGTAAAATGAAAAAGGAAGTTCAAATGAGTCTTGTTAAGTTCATGCGAGGTCTATCACTTAGGGAACATTGTGTCTAATGTCTCCAAGAGAGGACCAATCAAAGAATAGAATATTCACAACTTATGGGATGTAGTGTGTCACATAAGGCCACTAAGAGGAATGGAATATGCTAAGATAGATCATGCTTATAAAGGAAATCAAACCCAATGCCATCCAGAAAGTGACAAGGCTGCATTAAGAACCAAGAAAGAAAAAGAATGCAAATGAATAATGCCAATGTATGCCCCCACTTTAAAGGAATTGCTACATATTGTTCTATGACCAATTATTTCAAAGTAGTAAAGAAAGATGCAAAAAATAAATCAAGAGATGAGAGCCAACTTGGAAATCCCCTATGCCAATTCATACATTTTTGAGTAAGGTTGCATCATGTGAAGGAAAAGGAACAAAAGAAATATGGGTTACCCCCAAAAGAAACACACCAAATACATATGGGATCTATGGATTTGGGGTTAGTATGTTCATTACTGCATTGTGTTTATGAAAGATCTCAGAACTGTCATCCCAAAACACATAAAACTAGAAGAATGACACAAAGAGAGAGAAAAAGGAAAAAGAAAAATAAATTATGTTTTTAGTCAACATGGAAGAGACATTGTGGTCTTAATGATTTGCATCGTATCCAAAAGGAAAACACAAGTGAAAATAAAATGAAAAAGAAAAAGAAAAGAAGAAACTTTTGGTTCAACATGAAGGAGACATTTTGGTCTCAATGCCTTGCATCATCCAAAAAAGGAACACAAGAAAAGACAAAGTAAAAAAGGAAAAGGGACCATTTGGGTCAAAATGGAAGAGACATAGGGTATCTCAACACTTTGCGTCATCCACAAAAGGAGAAACACAAAACAAAAACTAGAAAGAAAAGGAAAACTATGACAAATAGAATAATAGAGGGACAAATAGAGGAAGTGCACAAGGTAAATAATGTAGTTAAGAGACAAGGACAAATGTATTACTAAGAAAAGGCTAACAATTGCTTACCCCCACTGAGTGTAAGGAAAGAATGAGCCAAGGTGGGTGATGGGAAAGGATCATGCAATAGTGAGAATGGAAAATTCTACAACTATTGCATGATGAGGGTATTTGGTTTAGGGAATTATGGGATGATAGGATAACAGACGATATCATTGATGTGATACTTGTTCAGTATGTCCTTCAATGTATGACACTCATCACTACGATGTCCAAGAACATGATGATATTTGCAATATGGTACATTATAATATTTAGGATAGATGACCAACCTATTTGAAGGTGATAAGAGTATAAGATCTCTATTTAAAATAATTTGTAGTTTTCTTTCACATTCAGGTGGTGGATGGAGAGGAAGCTTGATTTTTTTCAATTAGTAAGGTCGTTTGTACTTACTAGATTCACCTTTTTCATTGATTGAAGGAGGAAGAGGACCCATGGGGATTCTAGCATCCTTGTTAGTGGAATCATGTAAGGGATGTTCATGTGGAAGGAGAACATTCAAGTCAGGATGGGAATCAAAGATCATTGTGCCATCATCCCAAAGTCTCCAATATTCAAAGGGAGACTTGTTGTCATGAGGGGGATCTTGATATCCGAATCCTATTGTATTCTCATCTATTGCTTTTTGTTCTAAAATTTGATGAATATTATGTTTAGTTTTTGTGTCACATCCTTGTTTTCTTAATATAGTAAAGCCTTTGCCATAAGTTGTTCAAGATTGATTGGTGTGTTGGTAACTTTGTTATCATTAAATGGTTGAGGTTGTGGTTGTGTAGAAAAACTAGGTCCACCTGTTGGAGGGAACTTAGGTTCTTCATTCATTTCATGATGTAAGTAACCAAACATGTCAAGAGGTGATATAGTAGGAAGATTTGGTGACTTCATGGATGGGTAAAAGGCTGCATTGGCTTCAAGGTTGTCGAGGCATGCGTTTAAGAACTTGTTCATGCTATCATCATCTTCTCCAATGATGTCAAAAACATAAGGAGGAAATTCTTAAGGAGTTGAAGGAGCATGAGGAAGCTCAAGGTCATTAGGATCACAACCAAGGGCACAATTTGACATGTCCACTAAGGATTTTAATGAATTCCAAAACTTATTAGAGAAAAAATCCATTATGAAAATGAGTGAAAGTAAACTAATATTCAAGAAAGTGGATTAAAAAAAATATCTGGAAAGTATGATAAAAAGTAGTAGCACAATACTGTAATGCAGAAAATGTCTAAAAAATGCCAAAAAATGCAATTTAGAATATGCAACTAAACTGATTCACCCAAGGTGGCGAATGAGTTTAGGGATGAATTTTTTTGAGATTTTTTAGATAAATTAAAGTGATTTGTATGCTTTTCAAATGTAAAACTAGGAAGAAAATGCATAATTTTAGCTTTTTTGATGTGTTGAAGTGCAAAAATGAAATCTATATGAGATATTCACTAATGCAAGTTTGTAAACCCTAGGATACAAAAACAATGCAAAGCCTAATGCAAAAGCTAATGCTATGAGTCCTAGGTTTTAAATTAAATATAAATCAGAAATATGATGTTCAATATGTAGGTTCACCAAAATGAACCATCAATTTTTGGGGGGGGCTATATACTTCTCTTGCACTCTTAGGGTTTTTCACCTAAAAGGAGAGAGATAGGCCCAAAAACTGAGGTGGTACACTCAAACTAATGTATGTATGATGAAATTATGTCTAAATACAATGATCTAGATGCAGAAAACTAATGAAATTGATAGATTATTAATGCAAAACTAATGAAATATGAAGTTCTTGAAAACACAATGTGATATACAAAAATGAATTAGAAACATGCACAAATGAACTCATAATTGAATGAGATTGAACATAGTGCACCTAGAGATGGAATAATGATGCAAGAATGTTCTATAATCTAACCAAAATCATTGTTGATAACCAGTGGGACTCATTCACCATTGATGATGAATCGGTCCTCTTTTTGGTAAACTATGTTGAAATTTGTTTCTGACTATCGGGAACTAAATTATGATGAAATCAAATTTTCCAGCCTAGTAGTGGGACTCATTTTCAACTTATGGAGAATCATTCCTCCTCCAAAAATCTACAAATTTATGGGTTAACTCTATGGGTCCAAATTTCCACATGTCTTCTTGTCGGGTTGACAAAATCAAATCTATAGAAAAGTAAAATAGGCTAAATATTGTCTCCAAGCTTGAATTAGGGTTTAGTTTACTTGAATCACTTTGATGAATTATTGACCACTTTTAAACACCTATTTCTTTGACAAATATTCCTACAAGACCTAAAAACACACATGCAAAGAGGGGGGAAATGGTTAAGGGTTAGAGTATAGGGATTTTCCTTGGTCAAATCCCACTTTGGTAATAAAACCCTTGATAAAGAAATGAAATGAAAACAAGAAAGGAATGATGAATAAACAACATGTGAGTGTCCTAAACTCATGAAATCCTTGTTGAAGAAGTCTGAAGATATGTCAATGGATGCTTCAAGATGCTTGATATTTGCTTGATTGAATGATGCTATGATGCTTAGTGGATGAAAGAAATTGAATGCAAGGATGAATTCTTGAATGAATTTGGGGTAAAATGGAGAGAGAAAAACTTATTTATACACATTTATACCCTAATTACCCAAAAATAAATCACAAGATGACATAAGGTCTTAATGAATAAAAACCTGAAAGAAATTTGAATTTATCTTAAATTTTAAGCCAAGAGGGACTCATTCGCCACCCATGGCGAATGGGTCCCACTCTAAGCTTGCAAGTGAGTGTCAAGAATTAAGTTGTTTTTAATGTTGTTTATCAAGTTTATATTCAAAAACACACTAAATTAAGGAATATAAGTGCATAAAGGGGCCAAATAAAGCATAAGAAAGGTATAATTAGTGATGGCAAACCTAGAAAAGTGTGAAAACATGTTACAATACTTTACAACACTTTGAAATAGGACTTGATAATGGATAAAAATGGAATATTTAGAGGAATTGTAATAAGAAGAGTCAAGAAAAGTGGAGAAATGTTTTACAACACTTCACAACACCTTCACAAGACATCATAATTTGAATATTATAGACCTAATGTGAATGTTTAAGTTGCATTGCAACATCAAATCTAAGGAAAATAGGTCAAGCATCACAAGAAAAAGACCTAGATGAAAATCTCCAAAGATCCATTTTTCTATGGTAGATTCTCTTACACAAAAAATCTATCCTCATTGGATGAAAACATATCCATAATTAGGCTAAGAAGATGAGGAGCATCAACAAAGATCTCAACTGCATATTCATATTGATCAACATCATACCCCATATCATTTGTATCATTTGGCTTCCCTACACACATATCAAGTTGTCTTTCATTATTAATGGGAAGTAGTGTTAATCCATGATCCATGTGTGTATCATAATGCATAATTTGGTCATTCAATAATAAACCTCCCTTTTTATCAATATATATACCATCATCATCCAGTGTAACTATTTCAAACTTTGCCACACACAAATGCTCATAGGTAGCTGGGATATCAACGTGTTTATCAACATCTTCATTATTTTTATCACTATATTTAATATCAACACCTTGGACAGTGACACTCTTTTTTTTATATTCTTCACCACTCACTCCAGTAGCATACTCCATTAATGGAAAACCAAAATCACCTTTCAAGTATCCATCAAATACAATTTTTTCATTCACTTGTGAACAATTAATACTATGGATATTTGCACCATTGCATCCTTCATGTAACTGCAACACTTTTGGATCATCCTCATAAGGTCAATTACATTGTTGAGAGAAACATTCAGAGACTTCATTCTCCTTATTATCCTTGATCTTACCTACAACATCAATGCCAAATGTGAAAGATTCATAAGAATTGTTTCCACAATAGTTATCAGTGTACTGCTTTGTTTTCTCATGGCCATATCCTGACCATGCATCAAATACATCATTAGAATTCTCAAAAATCAGGTTATCTCTACACCAATAAAGATCATCATTCTATTAGCTGGCAGGAATGGAGGCTCAACAAATAAAGGACTATCCATTATCTTCATTGTTGTCAAGGAATATTTTGCCTCCTCAAAATGAAGATCTAAATCTTACAAATCATCATCACAGTCAAAATAAAAATAATCACTTGAAAAACATATAGAATCATCTTCAACTCCTCTCACATCACTCTTACTTAGTATCATTGACTCACATTTTGAGAACTCTTCACATGGAGAAAATTGTTCACTCCTAAGCAAACAAGCATTCCCATTGTTATCAATATATATCCTTGAAGTAAAGGATTGAATATCCACTTGTGAGAATAATTGCAATCCATAGAGGAATGATATGATTCAATTCCATCACAACTAGCAAAGCATTAAAACTAACCAATACTGAGGTTGCATTCAGGTTCCTTAGGCTGATTGCCTGAACTTTCATTTTCAATACCTTGATCATTGGTTTGTGACAAGGCCCCATCAACATTAGCACCATTAATATTGATCAAATCATAACATGGGGTAACCTCTTGTACCTCTTCCACTTCTTCACTATCTAAGACATCCTAAGGATGCAAGTTAGGCACATCCTTTTTGTTATAATATTTTGTATTTTCATCTCCATCATTGTTGTACTGATCTGCAAATATGTTATTTGTGAATTGATTACAATAATTACACTCTCCCATATAGCAGAATGGATGTTCATATTCTGATGCACTTTCTTCATTTCTTTGCATTATTTCCTAATCATTCTCAACCAAATAATACCCACTAAAATTTGAGGTTGTCACATGTTGTACATAATCATTCTTAGCTCCCTCTACAATCTTTATCCAATCAATCACTTGGCCCAAACTATGAGGTTTCAATTCCTTTAGCAAGGTACTCAGTCCTGATTGGTACAATTCACAAAACAAATCAATGCATATTGAATCCTATGGTATGACACTTTTCGGTACCTCCAAAAAAGCATATACAAACCTAGAGAACAAATCATAAGGTGATTCTCCTTTGTTCCTTTTTATTTCACATAATTTTCTAATAGAAGACACTTGATCAGCTTTGCTTTGATCTTGTGGATATTCAACTTGGAAAATACTATGATCCTCATATTATGGTGATGGAGAAAATGAAATAGTAGAAGATTTATCATCTTGAAATAAATATCTACTAATTAATCCACTAGTTCTATTTGCATGAAATGTGCTAGGATGACCAATACTGGTGGTTGAATATCCTTTCATCATTGAATATTTCAAGTTTTTCTCAATATTTATAGCAATTTGGCATACTTGATGCAATGTTGTGGGATCTTTGTCTCTTACTAGGTAACTCAACCTTTTATAAAATGCACCTAAGTACACAACCAAACATCCTACATCAATTGGTCTTATGCTTTTAGGGATCTCCCTTATGATCTTTGAAAATTTCAGATTAAAAGAGGGGATTAACTCATCCTCTTCTTTCTCCATGCTCATGAACTTTTGTCTTATTAAGATTGAATCAATATTTTCACCAAACTAATCCATGAAAACTAATTTAAACTCATCCCATTAATGTATAGAAGATGTTGATAGATATGAGAACCAATCTCTTTCATCTCCTTTTAGAGATTGAACAAACAATTTCATAACATCTTCAAAGTTGAGTTCACAATCTCCCATCACATCAACAAATTTTATTGCTCATTCAAACTCTTCACCATTAAACTTTGGTACCTTTTCTCTAATATTAGGTGGTACAACATTTGTATAACAAAAAAATGTTACTAAAATCTATAGTTTTGTACCTTTCAGTACTAAAACTTCTTTGATATGATAGAAGTTTCCCATTATACATTGTTATATTTGGTTCCCTATAAGGATGCATAGATTGATAGTGCATTTTCTCACACCTCTTACAAGATTTATTAGATCTACCTTATAATTACAAAAGGAAATTCAAATTTCCTTTGCAATTATGATCTTAAGCCTTCTCAATGCAATTTGTCTACCTCTGCTTAACTTAAGACCCTCTAATAGGTAGAATTCAAAAGTATAACATATTTTGTAGTTATCATTCATGAATATCAAATTAAAATTCAGAAGTTGTATGTAAAATGACCATTACTATTCCCTCTCTTAGTGCTATTCGACCTAATTTTGAATCATTTACATCTTAAGTCTTGAAAATTTCTCATAATTCACTTACAAATTCGATAATATTTTCTTCAATTTGATGAGAATACCTAGAAATTGGTAGAAGCTACTAAAATTTCTTCTTTGACTTCAAATTTACAAGATCTAGAACATTTTTGTATTCTTTTCCAGGTTCTTTAGAAAAATTCGCCACCTCTCTTCATTGAGGATTCAACTTCAAACATTGTGAAATTATTTCGAAGGTAAATCTCATTTTGGGTCTTATCCAGTAGCAGACTCACATTCAAATTCTTTGAACTTTACTACAACCAAAATATTTCTAGATCCAAGAGCTTCTCAACATATGTGTACCAATGAAAAATGGATCTTTGGAAATTTTCATGGTCATTTAGGTCTTTTTCTTATGATGCTTCACCTATTTTGCTTAGATTTAATAATGTAATGTAACTTATATATTCAAATTAGGTCTTGAATATTCAAATTATTAAGACTTTATGATGTCTTGTGAAGGTGTTGTGAAATGTTGTAACATATTTCTACACTTTTCTAGACTTTTCTTATTATAATTCATCTACATATTCCATTTTTATCACTTTCCAAGTCTTATTCTAAAGTGTTGTAAAGTCTTTTAACAAACTTTCATGCTTTTCTATACTTGTCATCACTAAATACACCTTTCTTATGCTTTACTTGGCCCCTTTATGCACTTATAGGCCTTAATTAAGTGTATTTTTTAATATAAACTTGACAAACATCATTAAATACAATTTAATCCCTAGCACCCACTTGCATGCCTTGAGAGGGACCCATTCACCATCGGTGGCAAATGAGTCCCTCTTAGCACAAAATTCAAACTAAATTCAAATTTCTTTTGGGTTTTTATTCATTAAGACCTTAGGTCAGCCCGTGATGTTGTATTTTTAGGAAATTAGGGCACAAGTGTGTATAAATAAGTGTTTTTCTATCCATTTTAACCCCATTCATCTTATTCACCTAATCATCTCATACACTCAAGCATTCAAGCAATTATCATGCATCTTGGAGCAACCATTGACAAATCTTTAGACTTCAACAACAAGGGTATGATGAGTTCATGACACTTGCATGTTATTTGTTCATCATTCCTTTCTTATTTCATTTCATTTCTTTAACAAGGGTTTGATTACCAAAGTGGGATTTGACCAAGGAAAATCCCTATACTCCAACCCTTAACCATTTCCCCCTCTTTGCATTTGTCATTGTAGGTATTATAGATAGATTTTTCAAAGAGATAGGTGCTAAAAAGTGGTCAACAAGTAATCAAAGCTATTCAAGTCAACAAAGACCTAATACATTCTTGGAGACATCATTCAGCTCATTTTTTATAGATTTGAATTGTTAACCCGACAAGAAGACAAGTATAGATTTGCACCCACAAAGTTGACTTCAAAATTAGTAGATTTTTTTTAGGTGGATTGATTCGCTAGTAGTGGCGAATGAGTCCCATTGCGAAGCTAGAAAAAGTGATTTTTGAGGATTTCAGTTCTCGACGTCCTAAAACTTGTTTCAATAGAATTTACCAAAAGCAGGACTAATTTTCCATCTATGGTGAATGAGTCCCAATGGTCATCAATAGTGATTTATGAAACATTCCAAAACCTTCCAAAATTAGCATTCTATCTCCAAGTGAACTCCATTCAGTTTCATTAACTTCTATTTTCATTTTTTTACTTTTCTATTTCATTTTTGCATATCACACTTGTTTTCAAACACTTCATATTTATTAGGTTTTGCAAAAATAATCAATCCATTTTATCAATTTGTTGCATTTAGCTGATTCCATTTAGGCATATTTTTATTGTACTTGCTTTATTTTGAGTGAACCACCATGATTTTGTGTAGGGTCTATCTCTCTCCTTTAGGTGAAAAACCCTAATTGAGCAAGAGAGTCATAGCATCTTACACCACAAAAATATACAATTCATTTTGGTGAACCTGAAATATTGAACATTATATTTCTAATTTACATTTACATTTAAATCCTAGGACTCATTCCATAATATTTTTCATTATTTTGAATCCTAGGGTTTACAAAAATTGCATTAGTGAATATCTCATATAGATTTCATTTTTGCACTTGAAAACAATACAAAAACTCAAATTTTGCATCTGCATGCTAGTTTTGCTTCAGAAAAGCATCAAAATCATTTTAATTTTTTTGAAAAATCACAAAAAAATTCACCCCTCGACTCATTAACCACCGTGGGTGAATCAATCCAGTTTCACTTTTTGTGCAACAATTTCTATCATTTTCACAGTGTTTTCTGCATTTCTGTTTTCTATTACTAAATTCCTATTTCAATTCATATAATTTCTATTATTTTCATTTTATTATTCCTAATTTTCATTCCATTTGCATCCACCTCACCTTTAGTAACCTTTGCATGGGTGTTTGGTGACCTATTGATAATACATTAGTGAGATGAAGTTCACGACTCATGGCATGCCATGATAACACACTTGTGGACCTCAGGTTGTCTCAAGCTACTACTCTTGGTATTGACAATAGTGCATTAGGCATAGACTGTACCTTTAGCAATACTATGCCTACCAATAACAAATTTACAACAAAATTTGTGTTTTTAAATCATTTCAACCACTTCGATTCCTACTATAGACAACATCCATCGAATTCTTGAAAGTGATGAGGGCTTAGATGTTATGAAAAAAATTGTTGAGATATATCAAAAACATGCTTCTTCCACCTCTAGCACATCTCAACCAGCAAACATTGTGGCTAGCCAAGGAGGATCTTATATCTCTCCTCCTTCAATCATAGCATCCATACCCACATATACCACTCCTCAAGTTACATCAATCATGCAACTGGATAGTCATGTGACTCCTTTCACTATTCCAAGTAGCATTCCTAGTTCTTTTGTGGCATCAAATGTTTCTTCTTCCACTACCTTCACCCCTATTAGTGTCCCATTCACTTGTCCCAACATTAGATACACACCATCATCATTCTCTCTTCCACCCCATACCACTTGCATTGACCCTCTGATAACACAACTCTTTCACACCATTTTCATTGTGCAACAACAAATATCTACCCTAAACCAAACCCAAAATGCACCACCTAGCTTATGTTTGTAGTAGTCCATTACCTTTAGAAATATTAAGGACACCAGTGGCACAAGGAATTTACATGCCTAGGTTTGAGAATTATGGAGGTAAAGGAGACCCTACTAATCATGTCAATTCCTATACTACCTTATGCAGTGGTTTTGTCCTTGACGATAAACTATTAGCTAAAATGTTTCCTAGGATTTTAAAGGATATTGCCTTGGAATGGTTTTCCTCTTTACCTAATCATTCAATTCGTTCATTTAATGAAATTGTTGATGCCTTTATAAGTCATTTCCAAGTTCATATGACTCCAAAAAAGACAATGGTTGATTTAATGAGGTGTAAACAAAATGTGGATGAAAAAGTAACTGATTTCATTTCATGTTATTAGTCATTGTATGCTCAAATAGATGTCAAGGTTCTTGATTCACATCTCTAAAAGATGTTTATTGAAAACTTGAAAACTCACATTCAGGATAAATTGACAATGATGAAATTTCCTTCTTTCATACATTTATGCACATCCCTTTGTGACTATCACAACTTGGTTACTAGTCGTGATGCAAAATCCACTTCTATCTGAGTTGAGAAGTCTGAACAAAGCAACCAAAACAACTCACAATACTCTAGAAAACCAAATAAAAGCTTCTTACAATTCAATCATCCTCCTCCACAACCATCTCAATCTATCAACAACCAAGTAAGAACTACTAAATTTGTCATACCTTTATTTATGGGGACCCAAAGAGACAGTTTACCCCTTCACCTGATACTCTCCATAACACAATGAATCAACTTCTATAACAACAAATGGTCACTTTGCCTACAGTCAAAACACTTGATCCTACCAATCCTTTACTCCCCACCTTTAAACCAAATGCTTATTGTCATTTTCATCACCAAAATGGACATGACATAGGGGTAAGTGTAGGATCATGATGGGCCAAAAAGTGGCAATATGATGGTTATGTGGTTGATGATTTTTTTTTTACCCAAAATTGATGAAACTAAAAGGGTTTTAAAGGAGATTCTTAGCTTTCCATCGATATAAATTATGCTTTAATTTGAATTTAATAAGTAATTATTATTCATTTTCTATTCAAATTATGACTAAAGTCCTAATTGATAGGCTAATTGAAAAAATCTATAGCTTTCAAATGGTATCACATTTTTTGGAACAAAAATGTGTCACATTCAGCTTTACATGTACTATAGGATTAAAAAAAGAAAAATTGAATTTCATGAAGTTTTGACCAAGTTAAGGTGGTCAGACATATGAGTTTTATATTTAAAAAAATGTAATAAAATTCATAATTAATATTTACCTAGAAAAAAATTACAAAAAAATATGCATCACATTGGGGCATGAGTCCTATACTTATATCTAAAATCTTATAAACAAATATTATCATTTTATTTTGGTTAGGGTGGTTAGACAGACACCTACTTCTTATTTTTTCCCTGAAATTTAAGTACCACTGCATTGTAATTTCAACTTTTCACCAAATAGATTTTTTTTTTTTAAACAAACCTAGTAGTTTAGAAACTACATTCAATTTGCTACAGATTATATTCTTGAATTTTTTGAAATAATATAGATAACTTATTCAAATTTTTATGTCAAGTTTTCTAACTCTAATTTTTTTGAATTTTTTGCCACTTAAGGGCCTATTTTTTCCATGATGATCCTGCACATACCCATAGAACAATGTAAGCGTCTCAAACACCTAGTGTAAGACCCCATTGATTATGGTCGTCTATCCATTGCTGGTGTCAATGATAAGGGCAATAAGTCTATTTTCCCCTAATCAGAATTTGGAAATTTTTACCAACCTAATGCCTAAACACAATATATCATTTGTGAAAGTGAGTGAACCTTCAAACATTGATGTGATGAATGTTGATACAACTACTAAACAACATGATCTTACTCCAAATGTTACCCATGTTAATCCTATGGATGAATTGGTGGGTACAATAGATGCTATCCCTCGTAAGGAACCGACTTACAAATCTCTTGATATTACTTTGTCTCCTTGCGATATACTTAAAAAACTTCCTAATGGTCGTCTTTATATAGCCGGTTGCATCTATGATAAGCCCAACAATGGGATATTAATAGATCTCGCCTATGGATAGATTGTGATCACAGAAGAATATTTAGTATTACATGATCTTTATCAAGATGGTTATGACAAAACAACAACATGGATTAAAACACACTAGTTTTTCATGCACTATAATTGAATCAATCAGACTCTTATTACAAATAGGACCTAAAACATTGGATGTAACATTCTTCATCATTCCACAGTCAGATTAGTTTCATCTACAACTAGGTCATCTTTGGCTTCGCTCGATGAAATTTGTCCCTTTAGTCATTCACAAATGGTTGAAGTTTCCACTTGAAAATGAGATATTTACTATACACCAGAGTGGCTTTAACCCATTGTCTTCTAAAGGAAATTTTTCCTTGGAATCCTTCTAGCCTGAACCTATGAAACCCATCACCTCTCGTAGAGACTTCTTTTTCATTGTCTATCAAAAGTTCAAAGCTAAACGAATAGTTAAGTTGTCTCTTCCCCACATGTCCTCGTCCACTCCAATCCTAGAAGATACAATGTTTCAACCTGGATCCAAACCTGAAAAAATAGTGCAACCTCATGTGCAACCACCAACAAAGACTTCACCTTCATCGTCTAAATTCCCAATAGATAATGACACCAACCCCATCATGCCTCCTCACATGAAACATGTTTATAAAGCAAAAGAGAAAGTGATCGCCCATCTCCTTTTGTTTATTTCATTCCTCCTCAAGAAAAATAGGATCTTATAGTGGATCAATCCACTCGTACACCTACACAACTTCAAAATAGAATCAAACAAAACTACGATGCTAGGGAGCATAGGCATCGACGTTGTCTCCTTGCTCATCAATTACAAACTAAAGAAAACATAGAAAATAAACCTCCACATTTGACAACAACAACACCTGACCATCCTCCTCTTCCAAACCTGCCAAAAGATAGTACATTACAACCTTCACAAAAAAACAATCTGGTACAACAACCACAACTCCTAATACACGCTTCCTTGGAAATTAGCATCCACCCTCCTATCGTGATTAATCTAGATTATGATGAAGAGGAGGAGATCTATAGGATAGATGAAGAGGTGCATAATGATTTGAATACTTTATTTTTCTCTCCCATGAGCTTAAATGACCCATCTCCTACACCAAGTGAAGAACTTGGTACTTCCCCTAGTTCAACACTTGCACTTGTCCCTTTGGACAGTCAACCACCTTCACAATACACTAAACATGATTGGGAGGCAGATGACTTGTTAGATGGTTGACTTACATTTGCATTACTAGCCTTTTTACATTTTCATTTTTATTTTTATTTTCTTTGGTGTGATTGCATGTGTGTATTGTGTTTCCCTGTACCATGCGTTTGATGTTCTCTCTCTCTTTGTGCACTTCTTGTATTTGTACCTCCATTCTTCTATATATCGTACATTTCTCTTGTTTTTCCTTTCGCTTTTCTTTTGTTTTTTCCTTTTGGGGATGACAAATAGTGCTGAGATGCCCTATGTCTCTTCCATGTTGACCCAAATGATCCTTTTATTTTCTTTTTTCACTTTTTCTTGTGTTTTTTTTCCTTTTAGGGATGACACAAGGCATTGAAACTGCAATGTCTCTTTCATGTTGACCCAAAAGTTTTTTCTTTTATTTTTCTTTTTTGTTTTCTATTCGCTTGTGTTTTCCTTTTGGGGATGATGCAAAGTGTTGAGACTACCATGTCTCTTCCATGTTCAACCAAAATGAACATTTTTTTCTTTTGTTTTCACTCTCTTTGTGTCATTCTTCCAGTTCGATGTATTTGGGAATGATGACAGTTCCAAGCTCTTTCATCAAAACATTGCAGAAATGAACATACTAATCCCAAATCCATAGATCCCTTATGTGTTTGGTTTGTTCCTTTTTGTGGTCAACCTATCTTTCTTTTGTTCACTTTTTATTTTTATTTGCATGATGCAACCTTACTCAAAAATGTATGATTGGCATAGGGGCTTTCCAAGTTGGTTCTCATGTCTTCTTTCTTGTTTTCAATTTCCTTTAATGTGGGGGCATACATTGAAATTATTCTTTTTTGCATTTTTCTTGGTTCTTAGTGCACCCTTGTCAATTCATATGATGCCTTTGTCACATTGTGGATGAAATTGGGTATAGTGTCCTTCATGAGCATGATATCTCTTAGCATATTGCATTCCTCTTGCTGGCCTGATACAACACACTGCATCCCCTAAGTTGTGAATATTATATTCTTTGATTGGTCTACTCTTGGAGACATTAGACACAATGTTCCCTAAGTAATAGACATCACATGAACTAAACAAGACTCATTTGAACATTTCTTTTGCATGTTACATTTTGCATTCATATGGCCACCTTGCATAGCATAGCTTGCATGCTTGTGGTGCCATCCTACTTTTTCATGAGTTCTAAGAATATGAAGCTTTGCTTGTCTCATGAAGCACAAACTAAAATTTTCATTTGCATCACTTTATTAAAGTTATCATGTGGTATAACTCTGATATGGTTGAGCTGGAAGTCCATTATGAGGCATGACTTTCCCCAAAGCCACCTATTTTTTTGTGAGTACATACCAGCTGAGCGTAAATTTCTCACCTTTTTGGCCTTCTCAGTTGGTAGCTAGCCATGAGTTACGTCACCTCAGATTGAGTATGTATTTTCCTTTTCAAACAAATAGCCTAGAACTGATCCAAAACTAGCTAGACAAATGATCAAAGCTTAATCTGGCTTTTCCTTTTTCTTTATCTCTTTCATATGTGTGTTCCTTTATTCTTATGTTTAGTTTTTCGTGGGATCTTCATCCTCAGGGCTTGATCATCCCTCTTGATTTTTGTTGTATCATCTTGCTAACATAAGTGCATTTGGATCCCTCTCGATATGCGTGACTTCTTTAGTGTGAGTTTGAAGCAAGTTCATCCTCTCACTAAAGTGTGGGCTAAATGTACCATCAAAAATGGATCTTTCAACATTTTCATGGTCATTTAGGTCTTTTTCCTATGATGTTTGACCTCTTTTTCTTAGATTTTATGTTGCAATGTAACTTATACATTCACAGTAGGTCTTGAATATTCAAATTATTAAGACTTTATGTCTTGTGAAGGTGTTGTGAAGTGTTGTAATACATTTCTACACTTTTATAGACTTTTTTTATTATAATTAATCTAAATATTCTCTTTTTATAACTTACCAAGTCTTGTTCTAAAGTTTTGTAAAGTCTTTTAACAAACTTCCATGCTTTTCTAGACTCTTCATCACTAAATACACCTTTCTTATGCTTTATTTGGCCCCTTTATGCACTTATAGGCCTTAATTAAGTGTATTTTTGAATATAAACCTGAAAAACATATTTAAATACAACTTAATACCTGACACCCACTTGCATGCCTTGAGTGGTACCCATTCACCATGGCTAGTGAATGAGTCCCTCTTGGCACAAAATTCAAAATAAATTCAAATTTTCTTCAGATTTTTATTCATTAAGACTTTCGCTTGGCCTATGATGTATTTTCATGAAAATAGGGCATAAGTGTGTATAAATAAGTTTTTTTCTATCCATTTTAAACCCCATTCATCTTATTCACCTAATCATCGCATGCACTCAAGCATTCAAGGATTTTTCATCATTCAATCAAGCAATTATCATGCATCTTGGAGTAGCCATTGACATATATTAAAACTTCAACAACAAGGGTTTGGTGAGTTCATGACACTTGCATGTTAGTTTTTCATCACTCCTTTCTTATTTCATTTCATTTCTTTATCAAGGGTCTGATTATCAAAGTGGGATTTGACCAAGGAAAATCCATATACTCTAACCCTTAACCATTTTCTCCTCTTTGAATGTGTGTTTGCAAGTCTTGTAGATATTTTTCAAAGAGATAGGTGTTGAAAAGTGGTAAACAAGTCATCAAAGCTATTCAAGTCAACAAATACCTAATTCAAGCTTGGAGACATCATTCAACCTATTTTCTGCAGATTTGAATCTATCAACTCGACAAAAAGACAAGTATAGATCTGGACCCATAGAGTTGACTTCAGAATTTATAGATTTCTTTTAGATGGACTGATTTTCCATCAGTGGCAAATGTATCCCACTTCTAGGCTGGAAAAAGTTATTATTGAGGATTTCAATTCTCGGCATCCTGAAACCTATTTCAATAGAATTTACAAGTAGCACTGATTCACCATTTATGGGGAATGAGTCCCAATGGTCATCAATAGTGATTTTTGAAACATACCAGAACCTTCCAATGTTAGCATTCTATCTCTAGGTGCGCTCCATTCAGTTTCATTTAGTTTTGATTTCATTTGTTTATGTTTCTAGTTCATTTCTGCATATCACACTATGTTTTCAAACACTTCGTATTTCTTAGGGTTTGCATAAATAATCAATCCATTTTATCTTTTTTTTTTTGCATTTATATTATTACATTAAGGAATATTTTCATTGTACTTGGGCATGTGTAGGATGATCATGGAAAAAATAGGCCCTTAAGAGGCAAAAAATTCAAAAAAAAAAAGAGTTAGGCAACTTGACTTAAAAATTTGAATAAGTTATCTATATTATTTCAAAAATGTGTAAGAATAGAATGTAGAAATCGATGTATTTTTAAAAAAAGAAAATATATTTGGTGAAATTTTGAAATTTCAACATGTAGTAGTACTTAAATTTTAGGGAAAAATAAGAATGGTAATCTGTTTGACCACCTTAACCACAATAAAATGATAATATTTTTTTATAATATTTTAGATATAGGTAGAGGACTCATTTCCCTATGTGATGCATATTCTTTTGTAATTTTTTTCCAAGTAAATAATTAATTATGAATTTTTTATTACAACTTTTAAAAAATCTAAAAACTTGTATGTATAACCACTTTAACTTGGTCAAAAATTCATGAAATTCAATTTTTCCTTTTTTAATCCTATATTATATGAAACATAGAATGTGATGCATGTTTCGGATTGAAAAAATGTGACATCGTTTGAAAGCTATCGATATTTATCAATCAACATATCAATCAAGACTTTAGTCGTAATTCAAATAGAAAATAACTAATAATTACTTATTAAATTCAAAATAAAACATAATTTATATTGGTGGAAAGCTAAGAATCTCCTTTAAAAACCCTTTTCATTTCATCAATTTTGGGTAAAAAAAAGTCATTAGCCACATACCCTGAAAATACCCATCATATTGCCACTTTTTGGCCCATCATGATCATGCACATACCCACTTGCTTTTGTTTGAGTGAACCACCAAGATTTTGTGTAGGGTCTATCTCTCTCCTTTAGGAAAAAAAATCCTAATTGAGCAAGAGAGTCATAGCATCCTACACCACAAAAATCTTTGGTTCAATCTGAACAAGACATTCAAATTCACCTAACAATTCAACTCTAAAATACAATAGTTGGCAAGTGGAGATTAAAACCTGTCCCCAACAAAGACACCAATTTTGTTGGTGCTTTTTCCAACATAACCTTGAAGTTCTCTAAAGGGTAGCCAACCCTTATGCTCAAGAATCTTTAAAGCTAGTGACCAAAAAATGAGTGAAGGATTCTAAGATCTTCACTCCTACTCTTCAAGCTTTGTGAGACATATGAGGGTGTTCCTTATTGTGCTCAAGTGATGTTTGTCTAATTGATAACACATTTATATATAGATTTATTCCCATTAATTGCAAGTAAACACAACTCACTGAAGATTTAGCAAACCTTTGAGTAAATTATTAACTATTTGCTTAGAATCAGGAAATATTTCAAACTCATACTTCATGTTTGAAAGATTGTTTAATGAATTTTGTTCTCATTTTAAATCTATAGCTAGGCATATCACTAGTTCATTTACTTGCAATATTTTTTAACAAATAGACTAGTTCTTCATCATTGGGATAACGGAGTCAAATATACAATAACCAATAATATATTAGCCATCTAATTTGGACATTTATGGGCTATCATCATACTACTTTGTAGTATTCAACTCACTACATCTAGAACACTACTTCATACCAAATCATGTACTCTTCACTCACAGACCTATGAATTTATTTAAGCATTTAACCAATTATTTGAATTGAAGCAAAAAATAAATTCACACATCCAATTAAAACAATTAGAGACAAACAAAAGGATCATTGATCATTTTCATTTATAATATGTAAGAGAGTTGCATAGGAGAGTGCATGCTCGAGAATTAAGATTTTTGTTATATTTGTGGCTTCTATAAAACTAATTTAAGATTCTTACATACATGACTCATAACCAAGACAATTTACTATTTTATTCATTGACATTTTCTATAGTACATGCTCCTTCCTGAACTTAGCTTCTACTTAGACCATTATGAGACTCAAAAATCAAACCATTTGCAATAATCCATGAAATCCCTTTTATATAAAAAGGGAACAACAAGCATCTGGCTCATTACAATTACTTTTAATATACATTTTATTTTAAAACAAATTTCAAGTAAATTTTAGGTATTCCCCAAGCAGTTACCTATAATCATTTACCAAATAGGGGAAACAAAATTTATACCATTTTTCCAAAAAGAACCAATCAATGTCACCAAAATCACCATTAGCTAATAGCAAGCCTTTACATTGCACACCCATGTTGAGCCAAAAATTTCTTCATAATGTCATAAAAAACAACTTGAGCTAGTACAACTACTGCCAAACTATACCAAAGGACCATTATCACCAAATAACAAAACCAAAAACTAGACACCATATGCAATTTCATTCAATCAAAACCAAAACCTGAATACACACACCCACTTTATGTCCTTTTAGAGGTTGGGTAAATGATCACTTATCCCTCATTAGTTTCCTTGCTAGAAATAGGGAAAGCATGCCCACTTGGTGTCTTCGCTAAAATTGGGGCAATTGTTATTACTTCATCATCTAAACTTGCTAA
Source organism: Sequoia sempervirens (assembly GCA_007258455.2). NCBI lineage: Eukaryota > Viridiplantae > Streptophyta > Pinopsida > Cupressales > Cupressaceae > Sequoia > Sequoia sempervirens. Next base: position 109,814,324 of record VDFB02000008.1, on the reverse strand, counting down.
TTCTTCAGTGCCATAAGATACTAGTGGTAACCAGAATTAGTCTTTGTCATGCTATCTAAGGGACCATCTGAAATCTCAATAGGATAACTATGTTGTCCAAGACATGCTTGACCATACTTCCTATTTCCCCTCATTTCCCTCACTAACTTTATAGGCTCCTCTTCCCTAGCTTCTATTGTTTGTCTGGTCACAACTCAATTCCTTAACTGGTAAGTACTTCAAAGATCAACTTGCATAGACGTTTTTCCATGGGCCTTCTTCTTACACTATTCCTTTTGAGTTGAAGAAAATCTTGGTGTACTATATCTACTCCCTAGAGCATCATAGTGCGATTCTCCCAAGCTAAGCTTGGGATACCTCCATATTGGTGATGCAAAAGCAACAAACATACTCATCTTCTCAAGAGATAAGACCTCACAAATGCAGACTAGAAAATCCCCACTTCCCTCACGGACTCAAAAAATTTTATCTCCTGATTGCAACGGTGAAAAGAAATGCAAATGACCTCTCATTTATCAAGAAAATTGAGTGTGCTAATCATTTATTCTTAGTGAAAACCAACATGAGTGATTAGAGGATTAAGCACTAGTGTTTACATCACAACCATTAATTTCCCAGGTGCATAAAAATCCATGTATTTGAACCAACAATTTTAAGGTCTATGTGCTTCTCTTACACTCTTAGGATCTTCACCTAAAAGGAGAGAGATAGAACCCTAAAATTGATGTGGTTCATTCAAATAAAGGATTGTATGATGTGTGTATGACTAAATGCAATGTTTTAAGTGCAACTAATTATTGAAATTGATTTATTAAGTATGCAAAACCTATGAAATATGTAATGTTTTAAAACATAATGTGATATGCAAGAATGAACTAAAACATGAACAAATGAACACAAAACAAAAAGGGACTGAACATAGTGCACCTGGAGATAGATTGAAGACTTGAGAAGATTCTAGAATACTAGAAAATCATTGTAGATCACTAATGGGAATCATTCGCCATTGATGGAAAATTAGTCATGCTACTGGCAGAAACACCTGAAAATTGGTTTCCGACTATCAGGAACTAGAATCTAACAAAATTTAATTTTTCAGCCTTAAGGTGTGACTAATTTTCCACTGATGGTGAATTAGTCCTCTCTGAAAGTTCTATGAAATCAAACATCAATTCTATAGTTCTAGATCTACACTTGTTTTTTTGTTAGGTTGACAAAGTCAAATCTGTAGAAAATGAACTGTCGGTTGTCTCCAAGCTTGAAATAGGGTTTAGTTGACTTGAAACATTTTTTTGACTTCTTGATCACCTTTCAATAGATAATTTCTTGACAAATCTGCATACAAAAGTCTGCAAACACACATGCAAAACAGGAAAAATGGTTAAGGGTTAGATTATAGGGATTTTCCTTGGTCAAATCTCACTTTGGTAATCAAACCCTTGAGAAGGAAATGATATGAAATGAACAAGGAATGATGAATAAATAACATGTAAATGTCCTAAACTCACCACAACCTTATTGAAGAAATCTGAAGATATGTCAATGACTACTCAAAGATGCTTGATGAATGCCTTATTGAATGATGCAAAGTGCTAAAATGCTAATTGGTGAATGGAAGTGAATGGGGAGATAATTGAATCAATAGGGGTTAAAATGGATGTGAAAAACACTCATTCATATAGATGTATTCCCTAATAACCCAATAATACAACATCATAGGCCAACATAAGGTACTTTTGAATCAAAACATGAAAGAAATTTTGAATTATTTTGAATTTGGATTGAAGAGGGACTCATTCACCACCCATGGCGAATGCATCCCACATTGGGCTTGTAAGTGGATGTTAGGAATTATCTTGCATTTAATGTTGTTTTTCGATTCACATTCAAAAATACACTTAATTAAGTCTTATGAGTGCATAAAGGGGTCAAATAAAGCATAAGAATGGTGTAAATAGTGAAATCAAGCCTAGAAAAGCATGAAATATTGTTACAAGACTTTACAACACTTTAGAATAGGACTTGATAAGTGATGAAAATGTGATTTTTAGGTGAATTTTAATGAGAATAGTCTATAAAAGTGTAGAAATGTGTTGTAACACTTCACAACACCTTCGCAAGACATCATAATTTGAATATTAAGGACCTAATGTGCATGCAAAAGTTACATTGCAACATTAAATCAAAGAAAAATACATAAAGCATAATAAGATAAAGACCTAAAAGACCATTATAATTTCAATGATCCATTTTTGTATGGTACATTTATCCCCCACTTTAGTGAGAGGATGAATTTGCTTCAAACTCACACTAAAGTAGCCATGCATATCGAGAGGGATCCAAATGCACTTATGCTAGCAAGATGGAATAACAACAATCAAGAGGGATGATCAAGCCCCCAGGATGAAGATCCCATGGAAAACTAAGCATAAGAACAAAGGAACACACATGTGTGAAAGAGAATGAAAGAAGGAAGGTGAAAAGGAAAAGTTGGATCAAGCCTCGATCACTTGTTTAGCTAGTTGTGAATCAGATCTAGGTTATTTGTCTGAAAGAGAAAATGCATACTTACTTAGGGGCTACAAAACTCATGGTGGTCCACCATGTGAGAAGGCCCAAAAGGTGAGAAACAAACACTGGTTGTTATGCACTCACATAGGTGGCTATGGGGAAAGTCATGTCCTAGAATGCACTTCTCGCTCAACCACATCAAAGTTATACCTCTTGATAAATTTAACAAGGTGCCACAAATGAAAATGTTCATTTGTGCTTCATGAGACAAGAAAAGCTTCATATTCTTAGAACTCATGAAAACAGAGGATAGTACCACATGCATGCAAGTTGTGTTATGTAAGGTGGTAAAGATGTAAAATGTAAAAGTGTAATAGTATAAAATGGAAAAAATGTTCAAAGGAGTCTTGTTAAGTTCATGCAAGGTCTATCACTTAGGGAACATTGTGCCTAATGTCTCCAAGAGAGGACCAATCAAAGAATAGTATATTCACAACTTAGGAGATGTAGTGTGTCACATCAAGCCACTAAGAGGAATGTAATATGCTAATATAGATCACACTTATGAAAGACATCAAACCCAATGTCATCCACAAAGTAAAAAATGCATCGTATGAAGTGAAAAGGATGCACTAAGAACTAAGAATGAAAATGACATGTAAATGTATGCCCTCCACTTTAAAGGAATTAGTACACACCATTTTGTGAGCAATTTATTTAAAGTAGCGAAGGAAAAAAATGCAAAAATAAAACAAGACATGAGAGCCAACTGGGAAAGCCCTATGCCAAGTCATATGTTTCCAAGTAAGGTTGTGTCAAGGAAAACAAAAAGAAAACAAAAGAAAGGGAGTTTCCCTTCAGAAAGGAACACACCAAACACATAAGGGATCTATGGATTTGGGGTCAATATGTTTTTTTCTACAATTTTTTTATGAAAGAGCTCAAAACTATCACCATTCCCCAAAGAAAATAGAACTATAAGAATCACACAAAGAGAGTGAAGACAAAAGAAAAATAAAGTCTATTTTGGGTCAACAGGGAAGAGACATTGCAGTCTCAACACTTTGTGTCATCCCCAAAAGGAAAACACAAGCGAAAAGAAAACAAAAAGGAAAAAGAAAATGAAAAGCCTTTGGGTCAACATGAAAGAGACATTTCAGTCTCAATACCTTGCATCATCCCCAAAAATAAAACACAAGAAATAGAAAAAGTAAAAAGTAAAAAGGACAACCAATTGGGTCAACATGGAAGAGACATAGGTCATCTCAATGCTTTTCGTCATCCCCAGAAGGAAAAAATTAAACAGAATGAGAAAAGGAAAAGGAAATTTTGGGTCAACACGAAAGAGACATAGGGTGTCTCTACACTTTGCATCATCTCCCAAACACAAAACAAAAGTGAAAAAGGAAATGTACAACATATAGGAAAAAAAGATAAAAATAGCAGAAGGGCACAAAGAGAGAGAGAACATCAAACACACATTGCGGGGGAATACGATATGCACATAAAATTGTAGAAGATAGAGTAAATAAAATAAAAATGCAAAAGGCTAGCAAGGAGTATGCAAGTCAACCATCTAACAATTCATCTACCTCCCAATAATGTTTAGTGTATTGTGAAGGCGGTTGATTTTCCCAAGGAAGAATTGCAAGTGTCAAACTAGGAGATGTACCATGTTCTTCACTTGCTGTAGAAGATTTATCATTTAAGCTCATGGTTGATGAAAATAAAGAGTCTAGATCATTATGCATTTATTCATCTATTTTTGTGATCTCCTTCTCCTCATCATCATCAAGATTGATTATGACGGGAGGATGAAGGGTTATTTCCAAGGAAGGATGTAGCAA